>VZZY01026033.1:0-95829 GCA_013400335.1 Eurystomus gularis | reverse complement strand
GTGCGTGTGTGTGCGTGTGCGTGTGTGTGCGTGTGCGTGTGCGTGCGTGTGCGTGCGCGCGTGCGTGTGTGTGAAAATTTATGAAAAAGAATGTCGTTACCCTTAAGAGCAAGAGCTGTACCTGGAAATAATCTTTAAACAGATACTGGGTCGCTTGACCTCTGTGATAGGACAGTGTTCTGTTTCAAAAGTTTGGTTGCTGGCAGATCCTGTTAAGCAGTGCCTGTCCTCTGGCTTTCATAAAATTCCTTCAGAGACAGCAGTCTTCTTNGTGTGTGTAACAGACACAGATACTGGGTCGCTTGACCTCTGTGATAGGACAGTGTTCTGTTTCACAAGTTTGGTTGCTGGAAGACACTTGGCAAAATTCCATGACTTGGAGACAAGCTCGTTCCTACAGGCCTGTTGAGTATGTGCTGGGTACTCCTATTTCTGAAAGTCTCATTGGCTTCTGTGTGGGACAGTGTAAACATACAGAATTGTTTATAATGCTGTGCTTTAAGCGCTTGGGAATAGATAAAATATGAACACTTAACTGGGC
This sequence comes from Eurystomus gularis, assembly GCA_013400335.1. Classification (NCBI taxonomy): domain Eukaryota; kingdom Metazoa; phylum Chordata; class Aves; order Coraciiformes; family Coraciidae; genus Eurystomus; species Eurystomus gularis. The sequence continues at coordinate 95,288 of VZZY01026033.1, read as the reverse complement.
TGATGAACATTTAGTCTGTGCAGACCTGTGCTGCTGCTTCATGGTTTGGGTGGCTTTTCAAGAGCTGACACGTTGTTTTTGGGCACACATGGCCTGTGGGAGCTGCTCTGCGCTGCCAAGAGCACTCAACTGGTAGTTAATATGCAAACTCTGTACTTGGTCACTGATAAGGAAGTGATAGTATGTTCCTTTTAGCCTCTCAGTTCACCTCTTTGGACCAAAAAGTTGTGATAAAGTAGAAGGCACAGCTGGAAATGTCAGTCTGTTCTGTTTCTGGGGGAGTTTATCTGAAGTTTAGACCATCAGCATTTCGGTTTAAAATGAACTGTTTTGAATGGTTTTCTGTAAATCCTGTGTTGAACTAGAGCCTTTCCTGTTGATACGGAGATTCTCTCAGAGCATGATGGCTGTTGAACATTTGTAACCCCTGTATTTGTTTTTCGGATCTAGCCTGGTGGAGCAAACCCCAGCCCAGATGGGAGAAGAGGCTGTGAGGTGGGCAAAGCTGATCATTCCTCTGGTGGTCCATTCGGCTCATAAGGTGCAGTTACGAGGTGCCACTGCCCTGGAGATGGGCATGCCACTGCTGCTTCAGAAACAGCAGGAGGTGGCCGCCATCACCGAGCATCTGATGACCACAGTAAGTGCAAAATGCTGTGCATTTTTTGTCTAGAAACCACAGGAATAGTAGTCAGACTTGTTGGCTGATTGGGGTTTTTACATTTTATTTATGTTCTAGATGGTGGCAGTGAAAAGCTGCTGTGCTTTTAACAGCAACTTCTTGATAAAATTTAAAAGTTCTTGAAGTAAAGCTCAACCTGGGCCAACAATGCACAAGTGCACCCCAGAAGCCAGCGGCTTCCAGCCAGGGACATAAACCTGTTGGAGCAGGTCCAGAGGAGGCCACGAGGATGATCTGAGGGCTGGAACCCCTCTGCTGTTTGGCCAGACAGAGAGTTGGGGTTGTTCAGCCTGGAGAAGAGAAGGCTCCAGGGAGACCTTCTTGTGGCCTTTCAGTAGTTAAAGGGGCCCATCAGAAAGCTGGGAACAGACTTTTTAGCAGGGCCTGTTGTGATAAGATGAGGAGTAATGGCTTCAAATTGAAACAGGGTACTCTTAGATTAGAAATTAGGAAGAAGTTCTTCACTAGGAGGGTGGTGAGACACTGGCACAGTTTGCCCAGGGAGGTTGTAGATGCCCTAACACTGGATGTGTTCAAGACCAGGCTGGATGGGGCTTTGAGCAACCTGGTCTAGTGGGAGGTGTCCCTGCCCATGACGGGACTTGGAACTAGATGATCTTTAAGGTACCTTCCAACCCAAACCATTCTATGACAGCAGTTTTGACATAAAATTGTGACAATAATGTAAATATAGAACCACTGTACAAAAAAAATGAATTTAAAGTTTCTGAGAAGAATCCTTGATCGGAAAAATAACTTGCCTTATTTTAAAATTACCTTGAAGCACCTATATTAATAGTATTCACTCATTTAATATCACTAAACTCTTATTGTCGCTTAAAGAGAATATACTTACCGAATGTTGTGGTGTAACCCCAGCTGGCAACTGAACACCACACAGCCAGTCACCCACTCCTCCCTCTGCCTAGTGGGGTGGGGAACAGAACTGGGGAAAAGAAAAGTAAAACTTGTGAGTTATAGAAACAGTCTGTAGTGGGTCTGGCCGAGCTGGTTTTCCCCATAGCAGCCCTCATGGTGCAGTGTTTTGTGCTGGGAGCTAGAAGGGTGTTGATAACACACCCGTGTTGTGACTACTGCTGAGCAGGGCTCGCACAGCACCAGGGCTCTTCCCAACATTCAACCACCAAGTGGGATGGGGTGGGCAAGATCTTGGGAGGGGACACAACCAGGACAGCTGACCCAAACTGACCTAAGGGATATTCCATACCATATGACGTCAGCTCAGCTATAAAGCTAGAGAGAAGGAGGGAGGAGAGGGGGGGGCCGTTCTGTTGTCCTCCAGAGCAACCGCTACGTGTCTTGGAGCCCTGCTTCCCAGGGAGTGGCCAAACATCACCTGCTGATGGGAAGTAGAGAATAACTTTGTTTTCCTTTGCTTCTGCCCGTGGATTTGCTTGGCTTTGCTTCTATTATTATTAAACTGCTTTTTGTTTCTCATCTTATTTTCCTGCCCTTTCTTTTTGCTCTGCTGAGGAGGGAGAGGGGAAGAAAAGGGGGGGTGATAGAGCGGCTTGGTGGGCACCTGGTGCTCAGCCAAGGTTAACTCACCACACAGTTTAAGAATTTAAATAAAATATAATAATTGTAATGAAAAGGGAGATAACAAAAAGAGAAGTACAATCCAAGGCGGACGAGTAATGTGCAGTGCAGTTGCTCTTCACCCGCTGACCGATGCCCAGCCAGTCCCCAAGCAGTGATCAGCACCTCCTGTCCAGCTCCTCCCCTGTATATATACCAGGTATGATGTCCTATGGTCTGGAATAGCCCTTTGGCTAGTTGAGTTCAGCTAGTTGGGTTCTGGCTATGATCCCTCCCAGCTCCTTGTGCACCTCCTTGCTTGCAGACCACAGGAGACTGAGAAGTCCTTGACTTAGAAGTGCTACTCAGCAACAGCTAAAACATCAGCATGTTCTTAACTTTATTCTCAAAATCCAAATTACCACACACACAAGCTGCTGGGAACAAAATTAGCTTTATTCCAACCAAAACTAGGACATATGTTTGCAAAAAACCCCAAACAAGGTGGTTTTTAGGGTCATGGTGTGTTTTTACTTAAGACTTAGACTGCAAGTATTTAAGGAAATGGATTTGATTTGTTGATGGACACTATCAGAATAATTGAAGCCAACCATAAACTTTAGCTAAGAAGATAATCAGATGGTAGCAATATTCGAGGTATTTACCAGCCAATGGTGGTATCGGAAATTCTGTGGTACAGCATTAAATCCTTCCGACCTGTAGCAGAATTCTGGGTTGGTTGTGTCTTCAGACACTGCTATGAGTATGTAGTGTTGAAATACTTTGAATATATTTCTTGTAGAAATTCTGTTTCTTTCTGTCTGCAGAGATTAATCTCAGAACTTCAGAAATTGTTTTCTACAAAAAATGAAACTTACGTGTTAAAATTATGGCCGCTGTTTGTCAAGTTACTTGGAAAGGTAAGAAGAAAAGCAGCAAGCTTTGCAATCTTTAGGGAAGGAGTTTAGGACAACATACATATCTTAATTCCAAACTTCTTTATCTGCAGGCTCTGCATCGTAGTGGCAGTTTTATCAACTCCATGCTGCAACTGGAGGAACTTGGATTTCGTAGTGGCTCACCAGTGGTAAAGAAAATAGCCTTCATTGCATGGAAGAGTCTAATAGATAATTTTGCTCTAAATCCAGGTAGATTACAAAAAGTTAAACCTGAATTGTTTTGGCTACTGTCACTTTACATAACTGGAGGAGGATATTCTGTCTAATAGGGGTCAGTGCTGTGGTACCCACCACAGGATATGCGCAGAGTGTATCTGTGGTGCATACATAGTGATATGTGCTGTGTGTACATACATCAGTAAAATTCAAGTTTGTTTTCTTTAAGGAAAAGTGACAATTTGATCAGTAGTTCCAGCTTGATTTTTCTGCTAGGAGAAATGAAAATAAAATAAACAACTCTTTGTTGGGTAGTGCTTTAATTGCTCCAAACAGCAATGAAATGAAGAATAAAGCATCCTGTAGATCTTATTTTGGACTGTGTGGAGTAATTGGAGAAGGGCAATGCTTCAGAATTCTAGAGGTGTTAAAAAAATGGCTCTAAAGATATCGTTGAGATGTGAACAAGTCTTTAAAGTGTCAAAGTACACAATATTTATTTTTTACCTTGATTGTGCTGCTTCTTACTGGGTGTCCTGAAGAAAAAGCTATATATGGACACTTCTTAGTTTAGCTGAATTTAACTTAAATTGTCATTTCAAGATGCACTGAACACATTGTCATGCATTCAAGACCAGGTTGGATGGGGCTTTGAGCAACTTCATTAAGTGGAAGGTGTCCCTACCAATGACAGGGGGTTTGGAACTGCGTGATCTTTAAGGTCCCTTCCAACGCAAACCATTTCTATGATTTTAACTTGTTTGTTATCTGGGCGCTTGTTCTGGGGTTGGTTTCCCATAAGTTAATGACAAAAGGCTTGGATTGTCTCAGAAGATGAAATCCATGGCCCGGTTGGTGTTCATTGTGCCTGCTCCAGCATGGCTAACAAGGATTGCGCACTGCAAAAGCAGCTGCCTCTGTCAGCAGATCTGTAGGAACTGCAGGTGGACAGGTTCTGATGCTGCTGAGCTGGCTTCTAGCTTTTCTCTTTGAACATTGCGTAGGCTTGAGCACTCTTCTGCTTCACCTGTGAGTGATAGTTTGTGTTCTCAGAATGCTGTGTTTAATGTCAGTCCTGTTCATGTCAGTATTCAGTAGATTTCATTTCTAAATTGGTATAGGAAAAGAACGGTTGCTACTTCCAGGGTTGTTCTGGACAGCAATTAGAGCAGTAAAATAGTCTGAAAGTTTGGTGGTGCATTTATGTACTTCAGTTTTGTAAGTTGTCGTTAGTTGAATTTTAAGCTAAAATGCATTACATTCAGCCTGGAGAAGAGAAGGCTCTGGGGAGACCTCATTGCAGCCTTCCAGTGTGTGAAGGGGGCCTCCAAGAAAGCTGGGGAGGGACTTTTTATGAGGGCTTGTAGTGATAGGACAAGGGGTTATGGGTTCAAACTGGAAGATGGGAGATTTAGATTAGAAATTAGGAAGAAGCTCTTCACTCTCGGAGTGGTGAGACACTGAAACAGGTGGTCCAGGGAAGCTGTGGATGCTCTGTCACTGGATGTGTTCAAGTCCAGGTTGGTTGGGGCCTTGGGCAACCTGATCTAGTGGGAGGTGTCCCTGCCCATGGCACAGGGGTTGAAGCTAGATGATCTTTAAGGTCCCTTCCAACCTAAACCATGCTATGTTATTAGGAAAAAAAGATGGCTTAAAAATTTTCCTTTTTTCTTGTTCCATGATTTAATTATTTGTGTTGCTTAAATACGCTTCTTTTTCTGATCTTCAAGATATCCTGTGCAGTGCTAAAAGGCTGAAATTGCTAATGCAGCCTCTGAGCTCGATCCATGTGAGAACAGAGGCTTTGGCACTGACCAAACTGGAGGTCTGGTGGTATTTGCTCATGAGGCTGGGGCCTCAGCTGCCTGCAAACTTCGAACAGGTAACACAACTCAATAGTCACCGCATTATCACTTAGCTTCACGCACTCAACGCAGGCTGAGTCCTCTCTGTTACCGTAGCTTATTCTGTACCTGCTTCATCCTTCTTTAGCTAATTATTAAAATAAAACTGTCGTAAGGAATCAAATCTGCTTTGTCTGCTGTGCATGTGTGTGTTATATATAGCAAGAGCTATATGTGCAATGTTTTTAAAGTTCCAAAAGATGTGAGAGTGTATCTGCATGTCGTATGAAAATCTCCAGTGAGTGCACAGCAATAGTGAACGCAAACACGTTATTTAAGGACTGCTTTGTCCTTGCACTGTGCGAGCGAGGTCTGCTGTGGGAGAATGTACTGAAAAGATGCAAAGGGAGAAAAATGATCCAGGTATTTCATTAACTAGTCGCATTATAACTGGGATGAACATAATGTTAATTTAATGAATTGGAAGCCTCAGAAAACCTCAAGATGGGAGTAAAGAAAAAAAATTTATACGTATCTATTGTGTTTCTAGGTATGATCCAGTTGGATCATTCCGACATGAGTTTTTTAATTAAAACATTTCTAATTCATGTTTCAGGATGCATATTTTTACACAGTCCCTGAAAAACATTCTTCTAAGTACCCAGAAGCTCTGAAACACTGATGCAGTGAACAACAGCACAGTTTATGTGATGATTTAAATGTGTGGTTCTTGGCAGCTTATAGCTTTTTATGTGTCGTACTCTTTTTTACTGAGGCTTGATATCTTTGCAGGTTTGTGTACCGTTAATCCAAAGTACTTTAAGTGTCGATTCTTCTGCTGCGTTACAAGGAACTCCTTCACGTGTACCAGCCAACCACAGTTTAGCCCCAGCAACCCCTGCGCAGAAATCAGGTATTAAAGCACGAGCTCATTTCCAGCTCTATTCTGGATGCAGGTAGTAATATGTTGTATTTAATATGTTTATGCTTTTTCATTTGCAATACATTGTTCTTGAAAGCAGGAATTTTTCTCCATGTTCATTGGAGAACTCGGAGGTAGTGACTTATATTGGATAAAATTAGGCTGGTTTAGTATTTCAAGTTCACAAAATTGTGCTAATACAGTTGTTGAGAACCAGTTTTCATGTCCTGAATTGTGTTCTCTCTTGCAAGGGAGCCCTGGTTTGAAACTTAAGTTGTTTGCATATTCATGTAAGTGCTATTTCTACACATCATTCTCATTTCTATAGCATTTTTGGTTTCTGCCTGAACAGTAACCTAGTTCATCTTAGTTCTGCGAGATCTTAGCTGAGGCTGGTCAAAATGCTTTGCAATGATGCCTTTTAAACTTGGGTTTAGTGCAGAAGTCTTTATGGAAACTTTCACAGCAGTAGAGTTACTATATAACTTGTAACTTGCTCTACAACTTCTATGGAGACTTCTGTTGCTAAAATGAAGTTTGGTGCCTGAGGTTTTGCCGTCTTTGGAAGATGCTAATACTTTCAAAATACATTTTTCTGACTGTGATGTTAAGCCTTACTTAAGAAGAGCACATGCTAGATATCTGTCTGGCTGTTAGAATGATAGAATCATTTTGGTTGGAAGAGACCTTTTAAGATCAAGTCCAACCATTAATCCAGCACTGCCAGGTCACCACTAAACTATGTCCCTCAACACCACAGCTACATGGCTTTGAAACCTTTCCAGGGATGGGAAATCCACCACTGCCCTGGGCAGCCTGGGCCAGCCCCTGACAACCCTTTTGGGGAAAACATTTTTCCTCATGTCCGGCCTAAACCTCCTCTGGCACAACTTGAGGCCATTTCCTTTTGTCCTGTCACTTATTCCTTGGGAGAAGAGACCGACCCCACCTGGCTCCAACCTCCTTTCAGAGAGTTGTCAAGAGCAACAAGGTCTCCCCCTGAGCCTCCTTCTCTCCAGGCTGAACAAACCCAGGTCCCTCAGCCACTCCTCAAAAGACTTTTGTGCTGTAGACCCTTCCCCAGCTTCCTTGCCCTGGAAGGTCCTAGAGGACCCTTTTAGCCTACACTAACCTATGGTTTATTCTTTTTGTGTTGATTTTACTCTGTTGGGTCACTTCTTTACGTGGTTTGCAGGTGCAATATGAGACAATGTGACTTTTCTCTCCTCATTTAGGTCCTCACCCATTTGCAAGCCCAGCCACACCAAGGATGAACTTGAATTCTACTACAGCAGGAATGGTGGCGATTCCTTCCATTCAGCTCCTGGGAGTTGAAATGCTGCTTCACTTCTTGATGGGACCAGATGTTTTAGATTTTGCCAAACACCACAAACTTTTACTTAGTTTAGGTATGAATTGTGGTGTTTTTTTTAAGTACTCCCACATAATCTGGAATTGCCAATTTTGTTGGATTTAAAGGTGTTGATTAGAATGAAATGCTTTAAATGTTTAAAACTTAGTTGTCATCTTTATTATTAGAAATTGTTTTTATATTAAATTACTGTAAGTACACATATATGCTTGATTGTTTTTAAGGCTTATTTTACCAGTAAACTGCAAAATAAGAGATTTACGGGCCATGTGTTTTTGTTCTAGAGCCTCTCCGGTACCCACTGATCAGTAGCCCTTCTTTTTTTTGTAAGCATGCCAGCACATTTGTCAAGGCAGTCCAGGATGGCTTTATTACAATTGGAAAAGAAGTTCCTGGTAAGATTTCAGGCATGAAACTTTACTTATTTTCTGGAAAATAAAATTGGGCTGGAAAATAAAGGGAAATATTAGGAGAAATAACCACTTTCTGTAATATTCCAGTGTTATATTGAGTTGAACTGGTCTAATTTCATTTGAAACCTTGTCAGTTTTGGCTTTGGTTAAAGTCTGTTTAAAACAGTTTGTGTTATAACTAATAATGTTTAATGTTTGTTTGTAATGTTTATTACAAACTAAATAAACGTTACCCTGTCTTGTAGATTGTATGCTGAATGCTGTATGGAAAGGCATAAATGGATACGTAAAAACAGCAATTGAATCAGGTAAAAAGTCTGTTTTAAAAATTATGTATCATAGCATTGTTTAGGTTGGAAAAGACCTTTAAGATTGAGTCCAATGGTTAACCCAGCACTGCCAGGTCACCACTAAACCGTGTCCCTCAGCACCACATCTCCACGGCTTTGAAAGCCATCCAGGGATGAGGGATCCACCACTGCCCTGGGCAGCCTGGGCCAGCCCTTGGCAGCCCTTTCAGGGAGACCTTTTTCTTCATCTCTGACCTAAACCTCCTCTGGTACAACTTGAAGCAGTTTCCTTGTTCTGTCATTGCTACACCAGTTAGAGTGGGGGTTTCTAAGACTAGCCCCTAGGTAGCATTTGCTTCATTGCTGGTAAAGCTTGGGTTTAGGCATTAAAAAAAAAAAGTTGTTCATTACTCTAGAAAGACTTTGAAAAATTCTTAATAATCTTTTGTATTGAAAGATCTAACTGAAAAGCATAAAAGAAATGAAGTGCATTGCTTGAATGCAATATTTCACAACTATTTTTAGTGTGCCGAGGTTGTTAATGATATGAAGATGTTTCCACTTTTCTGATAGAACTCAGAGGTTTGTTTAAATTAAACTTCAAAGTTTCATTGATGCTGTTCCTCCGAGCAGAGACTTGGTATCTCAATCTATTAAGTATTTGGTATATTTTTATAAATATACGCAGAACTTTTTTGATCTTACAGTACTTAAAGTTTTAAACGATGGTCAGTGTGGCCATTACTTTGTTTTGCTCTGACTGTAAATATGCTTTATTCTAGGAAATAAGAAAGAAAAACAAGGGTCAGAAATATTGACTCTGTTGCTCCAGGCCTTAAAAAACATTGTTAGCTCGAATTCTCTTCCTGTGCAGAAAATACTGGTAAGTGGGGTGGGTTTGTCTGTTTTTTAAGTCTTGTTTCTTTTTGATGGTCTAGATTCTGACTGGTACAAGCCTTTTTGCTCATCAAAATGGTCTCTAAGAGCCAATTTTTTGGATGTAAACTGTCAGTTACATGATTCTTATCAGATGTGGTATAGCCTTGCTTAAAGGTTTTTCTTTTAAAAGTTTTTTTTCAGATTTCTCAGCAATGCTTGCAAAACTGGGGACATGGTTCTCTTGCCAGAACCTTCTGCTTCAAAGGACAGTTAATTTCATGATGTGTTGTGGTTTTTTTCTTTTTAACTGAAAGGAAGCAATTGTTATAATTTTATGTTTGCTTGTGATGGTACTTAAAATATTTGAGCCGTCAGGAAAATAGTATTTACATCCATTCTCTTCTTTCTCCCTCTTAGTCTCTAATTGACATTACTGCTAAGGAATTGCCTCCAAAAGTATTGGGCTCACCAGCTTATCAGGTTGCTGATATGGATCTTTTAAACGTAAGTCTGACTTCATTCCAGAACTTTATTTATTTATGGTGAAAAGTGTTGGGATGTCCTATTGGCACAGACGGACAGAGCACTTCCAAAGTCATGAGATCCAGATCTCTAAGGAATTCATATTATTCCGTGTCCTAGAATGCATCTCTCACTTCTGATGAGTGATGTAAATGTTTATAACTAAAAAGGGATATACTGCAAGTACTGTAAGAAAGAGGAGCTTATTTAAAATATAGATTGCAGATGCTTTGCAAGGAGACTCTGCGGCCAAACTGTGTGGTGCTACTTAGATACTGAAAACTGATGTTCTGGGGAAAGGTTCTGAAGTCAATAGAGTGAAGTACTTGAAAGGTAGAAAGTGCTGCTCCGCAGGAAAAATGAAATGCACAGGAATCAAGTACGGAATATTATGCTAGAGAGCATTATATCAGTAAAAGTTCATAGTGAATGAAAGGCTGAACTTGGTGGCCATAGTCTGCTGCAGAAAAAATGGTGACAGCTGTTACTATAGAAAACTGCTCTGTCCTGCTTTGGTCCTAATGAGCCCTAATAATGGGTGCTGTACCATGGTCTTTGTATTGCATTGGAAGGGAGAACCTCAAAAAAAAAACCAAAATGCAAAAAAGAACCTCTGAGAAAAAAAAAAGCTGTGTTTTGGTTTTGTTTTTATTTGTTTGGAGTGGTGCAGACTGACTGGGAGCATGCTACCAGTTAGATTTACTAAAAGCTTAAAAGGTTTGTTTAGAGACTTCTAAAATTGGATGATGATCAGCTCTTCTACATCCACCAGTAGAAGGAAGGCAACTGGTTTATTTTACAGCAGTGGAGATAAAGCTTTTTAGCCTATGAAAGTAGCAAAAAGTTTGTTGTTAGTGAGAGAGTGCATGGAATTTATTTGGGGGCTTTTAAAAGTAGACAATTACCTGTGAGAGAAGACTTATTGTAATAAGAGTAAGTGAATGTTTCAGATCCAGTATGTAGCATAAAATGTTTACCAGAACTGACTGAAGAGTTCAACTCTCAAAATGCCTCCTGGCTTTTTCCCCTCCAAGTGTTTTATTTACATTTGGAGGCTTTTTTTGACTTAGAGTTAAATATAGTATATAGAGACACATGTGAGTGAGGCAGCCATTTCATCTGATATTTGATCAACATACCCATTGTTTTGACGTCTGAAACTTCTCTTATAAGGGAACGCCAGCGTTGTTCTTAATCCAGCTGCCTTTCCATAACAACCTCTTGGAATCCTGTGTAACTGATGAGAGGTATGTGGTGGTGTGTTTTCATGAGCCTCCCATAGAAGCCTTCATAGAATGTTTTTCAGCTGAAAAAGGTGTCTTACCTCTTTAACTTTCTTCCCTAGGTTCTTTGTAATTCTAGAAACACTTGTGGGTTATATTTTGTCTGGGCCCACATCTCCGCTGGCTTTCAGTGAATCTGTGATCTGTGTGATTAATCAGAGTGCAAAGCAGGTGGAAAATAAGGAGCATCTCTGGAGAATGTGGAGTATTGTTGTTAATCCACTGACTGACTGGATTAATCGGGTATAGTGCTTTTTGTTCTCTTCGTCATCCTCCTTCCCCCCAAAAAAGCACAGGAAAACTTGTGCTGATCTTTATCTTAATGTGTTTTTAGTATTTGCATGCCTTAAAGTGGTAGTAAAATTAAATAAGCCTTGATAGTATTTATGAAGCTATGCAGTATATGTTTTTTTTAAGTCTGTAACTGGAGTATGAACATTTGCAGAGAAGTAGGATGAAGGGCAGTGGTGCAGGAGTGATCTAGGGAGTGGTTTGAAGTGATTCAACTCAATAAGAATGATCACTCTGAAGTACAGTGTCCAATATAGTGTTGGGAATGTTCTTTTTTAAGATGATGTTTATAGATGGGCTTCAAGCCTTCACTCTTTCGCATAGTGGAAACTTGCCCTCCAGGACCTGCTAATTTCTAAATGCTAAGAGGCTTCTTTGCTTTGTGTGAAAGTATCATAAATACCAAATTGTGACATGTAGGATCTAATTAGAACAGTGTTTCTTAGTAATTTTAGACTTGGCGCTGGGGAGGCCACACCTTGAATACTGGGATCAGTTTTGGGCCCCTCACTCCAAGAAGGATATTGAGGGGTCGGAGTGTGTCCAGAGAAGGACAGCGAAGCTGGGGCAGGGTCTAGAGCACAAGTCTTGTGAGGAGCAGCTGAGGGACCTGGGGTTGTTCAGCCTGGAGAAAAGGAGGCTCAGGGGAGAGCTTCTTGCTCTTGACAACTCCCTGGAAGGAGGCTGGAGCAAGGTGGGGAAGGAGCAAGCGATAGGACAAGAGGGAACAGCCTCAAGTTGTGCCGGGGAGGTTTAGGACATGAGGAACAATAGCTCATTTCAAAATGCTGCTGGCAGTTTAGCTTGCACAGATCTGCAGAAAGTAAATGCATTTAGAACCACCTTATTTGCCATCTAAATTTCACAGCTTCATTAATCAGAAAATTGGGTTCTCGTTGCAGACTAATGAAGTGAATCAAGGCGATGCACTGGAACACAACTTCAGCGCTGTTTATAGTGCGTTGTTGCTACCAATATCACACATCTTCCCTGTTCAGGAGTTCCCACAGGTAACAGTAAATGCATAATGTTGATCCAAAACAATGTGGGGTTTATAGAAACTGAAGTACCACCTGATAATCTCAGAGTAGAGTTTTGTTACCAATACCTATGTACATTGGGTCACAATCAAGGATTTGGCTTCTGGAGTTACCTTTCGAGAGAAGAATAAAACGTAAAGCCATTTTTTCTCTCCACGCACAGGTGTTGATATTTATATACTTTTTTCTTTCTTTTAAAGCCAACTATGAAATCCTTGTTGCGCACTTGGTCAGACCTGTACAGAGCATTCGCTCGCTGCGCCTCTCTCGTTGCAACAGCAGAAGAAAACCTTTGCTGTGAAGAACTTTGTGCCAAAATAATATCTGGGCTAGAAGGTGAAACTCCAGTAGTGAGTATAAACCAGTGATATTGAACTATAGAAATACTTTAGCAGTTGTGTTTTAAATCAGATATAAGAACCTGTTGTGAGCTTTTAATTTTTCTGTAACTTAAATTACTTTTGGTGAGACTTAGGATGTGACAACTTTGTTGTTTTTATCTATGGGGAGATAGTGTCTGTAGGTGTCGATGAATGTTAGCTTTGGAACATAAAATCCTTCATGCTTCAAAGGCATCTTGAAAAAATACTGTGAAAGGAACAAACATGAGAAAGAAAAATGGGATTTGAAAACATGGACTCTGCAGCATTACATTATTATAACTTCCTTCAGATACTGCTGTATCCTGCAGATAAATCTCAGTTTTCCAAAATCAATAATTAGTAAGCAAACCAAACTTGAAAAATTTAGAGCTTCAGTAAGTAAGTTATACTGAAACAAAACTGGTTTTTTGGCCAACAATATCAATGTTCCTTTTAAAAGCAAGGGGTTTTTTCACTCAAAATTTGTGATGGATTGGGGAAAAAAAAAGCCCCTTGACCCATCTCTGTAGGTACTAGGAATCCATCATGCTTCCTGAATGTCACGACCTCCTTAATTGTTATCCCTAGAGTGTTTTTTCTTGAAATGATGCTTTGTGCAGTAGCTGAACTTACGCACACTGACATTTGGTGACGTGTTTTGCTGTACAGCTACTATCTTGAACCTTACTACTTCTGAACACAGCTGCCTCTCACTGTTCCGCTTCTTTAGTGTATATGCTTATGTCCTACTTGTATAGAATCTTCAGCTTGTCTAAATGGGTGTATTTTAAAATAGACTCTTATCTGAGATAATGTGGATAAATTTAATCCCCTTTTACATTTAAAACCTGTTTGCATTGCTGTTCTGAATGGCTAATGTGTTTGTTTTGGTTTGTTATTGGGTTTTTTTGCTACTGTTGCTCTTTTGGGCTTTGCTGACTTCTGTTTCCTCCTCAGATGTTTTCAATGATGGAAGGTATCACCCATATTCTATCAGTTATAATTGACTGCATCAACTTTGCACCGTATGGTACCAAATACCAGCCAAAAAACAGATGTAAGAAAACACTTGAATATTGGGGTTTTCTGTGTCTTTCTTTCCGAGTTGGTTGAAGATGAGAGTTGTAGGTGCAGAAGTGCTGAGTGTAGGATATTGGTGGTCTGTGTGTGCTACACATACTATCTAAGCACTGAAGGGATTGAAAAAAAAATCATAAAAAGCAATTAAAAATCTCATCCAGTTTGCATATTTGAGTATAAATCTTTTTGTGAGCAGTTGAGTAGTTAACTGCGTATCTGAAAAAACACATCTGAAATTGATGTGAACTCTGAGGCCGCTTTTCAGTTTAATGGTTTCTGAAGTCGTAGTTGATGTTTTGGCTATGGTTTCAATTTTGCCTGTGAATCTGCTGCGTTTGCTTTGCTCACATGTAATGTGAAGCAGTAATGCTCAACCATAATCCACAACCTAATTATACACCTGCCTGAAACCAGTGATCAGCTGTTAACATTTGAAAGGGTACTGCTCCTGAAGCTGCTTTGCGAAAATAATTGATATAGGGTTACATAGAAGACAAAAGATTGTATGTAAAATGTTCCTTGTTTTGTTTTCTACTCCCATTTCCAACTACTAAAGCTGGAGAAATGATTTACAAAACAACGTAGTTCAGTACAAAACTTGAAGTATTTATAATTTCTGTGCCTCATATGAATTTGTTAAAATACTAAGATATTATGTTGGCCTGCTGAAAGAATGAAATGCTTTAATTGGAAATGTCAATGAGGAAGAACATGGTGGAAACTTCACTGAAATGAAGTTATTTTTATAAATAAATTAATAAAACTTCCCATTCCTCCTCACTTGTTCCAGAATTTGAGCATATCAGTTGGTATCTTTAGAGTGGTTGCTGTCTCTTTGCCAGTAAGCATTAAAGATACTTTGTACACCCAGCTTTAAGTATAAAAAGGAGGAACAGGACTCCCATATTTAATGGTATGATAAAATAAGACATTAAAAAAATGCATGTCTTCTGTTAGGTCTGGTTTTAAACTATTTTTACGTAGATAAGGTTTGAGAATCAAATATTTCTCATGCAGACAAAGTTCAAATGTGTTTTGCTGTCATGCATGATGGTTAGAAGGAAAAAATTAACACTTTTCTCTCTTAGCACCACAGACACCTACAGATTGGTCGAAGAAGAAGAAGGAGCCCCTTGGAAAGCTTGCCTCTCTGTTTAAACTCCTGGTGATGTTACTAGACTCTTTCCATGTGTTCAGTTCCAAAGAAACCTGTTCAGAAACATTGGTCTCTGTCGGTCCTTCAGTTATCGCTATTCTTCACAACATCATCAGCCATGTTTCACTGCCTTCAGTGATTGGGAGTATGTTTGCAATTTTCTCAAAACCCCTGGCAGTGTTTTATGAAAAGACAAAGTGAGTATTCCCAGAATGGTTGGAAAAACTGGATTCATTGTATTGCTGCATATTGGTGTGGTCTGTAGCAGTGTATTGGAATTGAGTTTAGGGGGTTTCAGAGCTTTTAAACTAGTAACACCAAGAATTTTCAACTCCTCGTCCCTCACCTTTGATAGCTTGATGTATTTTAAAGGCACTGTTTTTGTAGCACTGAGAACTTGCTGTTTTCTACAATCACTGCATAAGAACTGGGGTGTCTGGGCTGAGCATGTGTGTGCCGGGGCTAAGGTAGTTGCTAGAAGAGCCTGACACGGCAGTTGTGTCACCTCGAAGCCCGCAGCGCAGCCCTGCCCTCCCATGAGCGTCACTGGCGTTCAAGAAACTGCATGTCTGAGTGGCAGCCTCCATGGTCATGCTTTTCTTTAGAAATAAAGCCAGACCCACCTAGTCATACAAGAAAGGAAACCTACAGTACTCCTGAAAGCTTGGTAATGAAAATGGCACTCTCTTCAGAGTGAATATGTTGTCATCTCTCCAAAACCAAGGTGTTTGGTTTCCATTCCCCGTTTATTTTCACTGCAGTGAAGATATTAACAGGAATTTGTTTTCTAGTGGGCAGGAACTGTGTAAATTTTTGAAGGAAAAAGAAATAATTAGTTGAAATGCACTAAAACCCTCTAAGTTATAAGCGGAGACATACTGAGAAATACTTGTTATGATGTGATTTTTTTTTTTTTTTTTTCCTCCATATGGCTTGCTTTTTTATTTTTTAATTATTGCGAGCTCCTCTTCCCAGGACATGATGGAATTATTAGGGCTTGGTGAGAGGGAGCTGGCAGAGGCTTGGCTCCCATTTGTTGATGATGCAAGAGATGTACACTTGGCTCAGGATAAACAAAAGAAATGGAGTACAGCTTTGAGTGTGTTGGGAGGAGGGAGGTGCTGCCAGTCAGCCTGTTGTAGCTACCACTAACCTAAATTCATTGAGGATCCCTGTCTTGGAGGCAAGAATCCACTTGTTCCCGTGTAAGGTCAAGTTGAACACCACCTCTCTCCATCTCCCATCTCATCTGCCTTTGTTAGAGTGTTGTCTTTATTAGAATTACTCATTAAGAGGGAGAAGCGAGTGTTGGGTATATATATTTTTGAAGGAAGATGTGTACAAGTAAATAAGTTTGGAACCTCTTCAGGTTGGAGGCTTGTAAAATGATTACTAAATGGTATTTTCTCACATTTTTCGGAATGATGTACCAAGGGGTTTATTTACATGAAATTACTTGGGTTAGGTGGTGCTTCCTCTTTTTAATGCAGATATTTATGATGCCTGAGAAATCTGTTTGGGGAGAGGTTTAAGAGCAGTCCCAAGAAGGCAACATGAAGTTACTTGATAAGAAAATCTTTAATTTTAAGCTTGTACTAATCACTACTCATCTTTCCATTAGTTTTGAAAGTTAGCATGTAAGCATGAGTGGATGTTAAAGAATAGGCTTACATGAAGTATTTACATCAGAAAATATTTGAATTGTCCAATGGCAGGCTTGTTTCACAACATTATTGCATCAGGTTGCGTGCTACAACTAGCATGCAGTGCTTGAGCATGTTATGTGCTTAATTCTTGCACTTGGGTTAAATGAGAGCAAAATAAAACTTTTCTTTTTTTTGGCAGTCTCGCTGACGTGTCTAAAGTGTACAGTCATCTCAACAGCAAGGTAAGTGTGCTAGAGACATAGCTGGGGTTTGGGGAAATGTGTGACTACAGAATTTTGCCAGTCATCCTGTATTTATAAAAAACAAAAAACAAAACAAAAAACAACCCCATAGTGAAGGTAGAGAATTAATTCTTCCATGATTTATTTTTTTTTTACTAAAAAGGGAGGACCACTAAGTTTAGCTATTAGACTTTGTGGTGTGGCATTTAAACTTTTTCATTCAGGCAATACTGTTCTACGGGATAATAGTGTTTTAAACTTCTGGTGAATATATGCAATATTTGAATTAAATAAAAACCCTCTTGTTTTTTCCCTTCAGCTTGAAAAACTTCTGGCTGAGATTATCCTGTGCTTGCAATCTCACTGCACTGGCTCGTATGACAGTGAGCTGCTGGAGCAGCTTTCTCCGCTGCTCTGTGTCATATTCCAGCACAAGAGCAAACAGATCCGCAACCAGTGCGCCCATTTCTGGAATGTGACATTTGCCAAGACTGCATCATTAACGTACCCAGAAGAATTAAAGTAAGAAATGTTTTTATATATTTATATAGTTGTAAAGGAAGAGATCTCAGGTTATGTACAAATTAATCGGTTTTGTTCTGATTCCCATTTGTCCCAGCTTGCACAAAAAGGGGACTATAGCTGCTGGTTTTGTTCTGTACCTTC
The DNA here is from genome assembly GCA_013400335.1 of Eurystomus gularis. Classification (NCBI taxonomy): domain Eukaryota; kingdom Metazoa; phylum Chordata; class Aves; order Coraciiformes; family Coraciidae; genus Eurystomus; species Eurystomus gularis. Next base: position 77,944 of record VZZY01026033.1, on the reverse strand, counting down.
TCCTCGCTTCCTCCATAAGTTTAAAATTCCTTTTTTGTTGAGCAGATCTGTGTTAAGCCAAGCCAAAAAGCAAATTCCCCTCTTGCTGCCTGGTTTTGAAAGCATTGAGATGGCTGAAGACTATAGCGGCCCGTTCTCTGATGCGGTAAATATTCCATTGACCCCAATGGGTGTGTAACTTCATGGGAATTGTTTGGGAGGTACAGCAAGGCCTGTTTGAATTTCCACAGTGATTGGCCTGCACTTGCTTCGTGTTGGGAATGATAAAACGTGCTGGGTGAGCGCAGTTAAAAGACTGAGCTGGTCCTTAACACTTTATGCATTTTAAATCATAGAATAGTTTGGGTTGGAAGGGACCTTGAAGATCATCTAGTTCCAACCACTGAAATCTTGGGTTCCCAAGAAGTCTTGTGTTTGTTCCAACCCCAAATCTTGGGTTCTACCAGCTTGTTTGAAATAATTCATTTTTTTAAGTTGTCCTCTATGTAATTTAGAGGAAAATGGGAGTGTGGGACAGTTTAGTTGTAGAAAACACATCTAAGGATAGGTTTGTGAGCTTGGAGCTTCTTCATACAATACATTCAGTGTGGTTTTGTTTGAATAGATGGAAAATTCACAGCTGGATGCGAAGATAAGTGGAATGGACATAAATTTGGTTCAAAAACGAGACTCTATGTTGGCACAGACGAGCGAACTGAAGAATGAAGGAAAAGACAAGTCCAGTAATGTGGAAGTAACATCTGCAAAGGTAAGGCAGGTGTTCCCAGATAGGTGTGGGAGAATCAGATCCATTCTGTTCTGCAGCAGAATATCCAGTGTGCTGCTGTAAATTCTCAGTAAAAAATGTAAACTATTTTGTGATGCTGAAATGTATTTTTCTTTTAAACTTACACTGTATCCTGTTAAAATTCCCTGCTGAGTTTACTGAGTTTTTAAGGAGGGATTGTGAAGGGGCGTTTGATGGGTGGGAGGAGTGGCAGCCAGACCAAAATTCACACCTTGGTCTGGCTGCAGTTTGTGACGGATTCAGGTGTTGTGGTGGATCATGGTTTTTGTAGAGCTGTGCTGCTTACTCCAGTTTATCACTGGCAGCAGGGAGAGCAAGGTGTTGTCTTCTTAAGGAATCACTGACTTAGTCAACAACAATAAATAATAACGTTGAGGAAGTGTTTCTAATCCAGCTTGTTTGTTTTTTTTTCCTTTCTGTAGTTGAAACTAGAGTTTTCGCCTTTGAAGATTAAAAGTGAGATACTTCTGGAGGAGGAGAAATCTGTCGATTTTGTGTTTATTCCTCCAGAAACAAAAGCAAGAATATTGACAGAACATCAAAAAGAAGTGCTTAGGTCAAAGAGGTCTGCAGTTTTTTCTGGTTTAAACTTAATGTGAAATGTCACTGCACTAAGCATGTCAGATCGATATGACTTCCAATTCCGGTATCTGAGTATTATGGGTAATTAAGTCTTACTCTTCCATACAAGTTAGGAAGTTTAACATTCCTTGTCTTCACTGTTCTAAAGTAATCAAGTTATTCTCTGCTCTGCATTTTCCTATTTTGATTAAGTATACCCCATTATCTGTGTGGAATTTGGCGTTTTTAGTTCCTGACACTTACTTGCAATGTGAAAGGTCATTTTTCTTATGTCATTGAAATGAAAGGCTTTTAGTAGCCAATCTGAAGGAAGGGCTTCTAAATTTGAAGGTAGGTCACGTCAGCAGCATATCAGAAATTAGGATATTCTCATCTTAATTGCAAGGGAGTCTTTAGAATTATCCTCTTTTTAATGTGAAAAAATAATTCTAGAGTATTTTTTGTGCTCGGGCAGCAAAACCAGAGCGTAAGCGGAATTTGTGTATGATGGTGCTTGACTCAGCTGGGTTTTATACTTAGCATGTGTTGATGAATTCTTTGTGGAGGAGGATCCCAATCGCAGCTTTTTTCCCCAAAAAGCATTTTTGAAATTTAAAAATATTTAACGCAACTGAAAGTAGCGATCTTAAAATAAGGTAATAAATAATGATCTGTGTCCGCTTCGCAATCCTCTTTATTTAAAAAAAAAAAACGAACAAACTTTTCTGGCTTTATTTCAGAGTTGATATTCCTGCTATGTACAACAATTTGGACGCATCACAAGATACTACCTTATTTTCTCAGGATACCCAAAGCCAGGAAGGCTCTTTGTAAGTAGATGTGGCCAGTATTTACATTAAAGGTGTCCCTTCTTTTCCCACAACACTTCTAATTTAAGTAACTTCTATTTTAGGGAAAAATCACCTTTAGTAGAAAACGCAAAAGAAGATATTAAAACCGAGCCTCAGGTAATTTCTTATTGTCTAATGGTAATTAAGATACCAGAATTATAACTGTACCAGTGATGTCACCTTCATATTAGTAGCTCTGGTAATTAATGGCAAAACTCTTTGATTACTATCTGTGATATGGCTTTAAGATTAATTTGGAAACTCTTCAAGCGAAAAAATATCAGCTCACAGGAATAATTTCCATTGTGTTGATCAACCTGTAAGACTCTTGAGAATACAGTCCATTTTCTAGGGCTTCTTATTTTTTCCATGTCTGAATGATACTAAAAGGGCCAGTCGTTAGGCATTTTGATTTATATAAATCCTCCCATTTTGAAATCTGTAGCTTTAGTGTTGATGGATTTAAGTTCTTTGTTACACAGCTACAGGTATTACAGGGACTTAGAGATCAGTCACGTCTATGTGCTCACAGGGATGAATATTCTATTGGGGTAAAAATACCCAAAAGCTGTAGCACAGACTTACTGTGACTTGCTGTGGTGGTGTTGAGTAAGAACCAGTAAATTCCTGAGCTTAATGTCAGGAATCACAACACTGTTGCCCTCTCTTCCATAACACTTTTTTCCCCTAGCAGGTGCATTTGGTGTGCATTGTGATATTGCACCTCAAATCCTGGGTTCAGTTTTGGGCCCTTCACTCCAAGACAGACATTGAGGGTCTGGAGCATGTCCAAAGAAGGGCAACAAAGCTGGGGAAGGGTCTAGAGCACAAGTCTTGTGAGGAGCAGCTGAGGGACCTGGGGTTGTTCAGCCTAGAGAAAATGAGGCTCAGGGGAGACCTTCTTGCTCTTGACAACTCCCTGAAAGAGGTTGGAGCCACGTGGGGTTGGTCTCTTCTCCCAGGGAACAAGTGACAGGACAAGAGGAATTGGCCTCAAGTTGCACGAGGGAAGCTTTAGGTTGGACATGAGGAAAAATGTCTTCCCTGCAAGGGCTGTTCAGTCCTGGCCCAGGCTGCCCAGGGCAGTGGTGGGGTCACCATCCCTGGAGGGGTTTCAAAGCTGTGGAGATGTGGTGCTGAGGGACATGGTTTAGTGGTGACCTGACAGTGCTGGGTTAATGGTTGGACTTGATGATCTTAAAGGTCTCTTCCAACCAAAATGATTCTATCATTCTGTTATTTTCTGGAACTATTTTCATTTCTAAAACTATTAATGTTGATTTCCATGTTACTCTAGTGGACCACGCCTTTCCACAGCTTCACTATGTGTCCACATTCTGAGCTATTTTTGCATGAAGCGTAAAGCTTGATGGGGCTTAAATAGTAGGTTTTGAGAAGAAAAAAAAGGCAGATCTTAACTATAGATCTGTTCACTTTCAGAGCTCTGTTCCACTTTTTGATTTGAAAAACCTCATGTATTGTTTTGTATTCCACCAGAGCTTGTTTTTCACATTATATTCATAGCAAAACTACAATATTTTGCCGGTTCTATTTCTGGGACAGGGAGATGATGTAAGGAGCGAAGCATGCTTCGACAAATCAGATGAAACCACAGAGAACTGCCAATTGGATCATTCTCCGGAGAATGCTGCCTGTGTGAAGAAGTTATCCGTTACTTGCATAGAGGAGAGCCCAACTGTAAAGAGTGAGGGAGACTCAGAGCTGGGTGCAGCTGAAATGATTCAGGAGGAGCCATCAGCTGGAGAGGGGTTAGGGAGAGGCACTGTGGAAACGGCTACAAAGGAGGCCTTAGTGGGGAACGAAAACACTTCCAATGTCAGCAGCAGTTCAGCATCAAGTGACATCATCTCTGGAACTCCACAGCCTGCCAGCCGACGGCAATCTTTTATTACTTTGGAGAAATTTGATAGTTCAGAGAGCAGACCCTTTAGCCCGTCAGCATTAAACAGTATAACAGAGATGTCTTGGAGTGCTTCGGCAGCAGGTAAACAGGAAAATCAGAATGTGTGCAAGACCAGCCCTAAAGAGGAAAAACCTGGAGAGGAAAATAAAAAGCCTTCGAAATGTGAGTCTGAGCAAATATTCACTGCGATACGAAGGCTGACTCGCAGGCAGAGCAAAATGGAGCAGCAAGGACCTACACAGTCCAAGCTGTTCACGAGGTCAGAACAGGAGTCTTTTGCTTCCACCAGTATGGAAAATAGTCCTGCACTATATTCTGCAGCAGAAGACATGGAACGGGTTCTCCTTGCTCACTCCCATGCTCTCCATTGTACAGATACAGACATTAAAAAAGCTGAAGATACAATAGCAGAAATGGAAAGGGACCAGGATTCGAAAGAAAATACACCCCCAGAGATGTCTGTGTCCTCTGACCAGGTCACAGGCAATGACAGTCAGGTTCCACCTGTGTCTCCTAATCAGAGAACAGTAAGACGTTCTTCCAGACGACGCTTGGAAACCGCAGAAAGTTCAGCAGGTAGTCAAGATATGGAAGATGGCCACCAAAAGAGAGACAGACGTAAAGACGATGAAATATCTGGGCAAAAGAAGGTGCCACAGACTAAAGATGATGTATCCCAAAAGCAGAAGGCGATTTCTGGGAAAACAACAGAAACTACAATTCAAATAGAAAGCAGCCGAGCTGAGATAGCGGCTGCAGAGGACTTGAGCTCAAAGGAGTCTCCTACTTCAAGGGGCCTAGATGAGGAAGCGAGCAGAAGTGCTAGGAGGTCAGAAGATAACTTGAAGGCTGATACGGAAGGTCAAGACAGTAGCTCAAGTGCAGTAGGTCAGAAGAAGATGGAACGCCCACGATACCACACAAGAAGATCTTCCCAGGGATTGCTTTCCAGCATAGAAAACTCAGAGACTGATGGCTCTGACACCAAGGAAGAAGGCACAAGGAAGAAAAAATCTGCCAAAGTGAAAAATAGAAGTGATTCTCTTGAAGGTAAATTGAAAGATCTCCGGCCAGGAAGCCGTAGCCGTGAGACGTCTTCCCAAGGAAATGAAACTAAGAATCTGCCAGAAACAAATAAAGATGAACTGAGCCATGAAGTCAGCAGAGGTGCTGAACTGACATCTGAACCGTGTGACCTGAAAACCCAGGATGTTCCTACAGATGCTGGCAAAGCTGTGGGATCTGCCTGCTCAAAAACTTCACCCCATGCCCAGAATGCAGGCATGGAACAGAACAAGAGTGATGCATTAATGGAATCGTTCACTAACCCACAAGTATCTGATGGAGGTTTGAAAGCAGCAGAGGAAGATAAACACGCTGAGAAGCAAACAAGCATAGCAGACTGTTCAACCACTCTGCCAGCAGCAAATGCTCTGGGTGGTGATCTCCCCTCTTTGCAAACACCTGAGTGTCCACACAGAAGAAACAAAAGGCTGAAAAGACAAAGGAACTGTGGTTGCTCTCCTGTAAGTCCAAAGAAGCAAGTAACACTGTCCACCCAATCAAAGGATGAGAATGCTCATGAACGGAGCAAGCCCCAGAGCACCAGCCCAGTTCAGGTGTCTGTAGATACGTCCAAGGTGTCTGGGAATTCACATCTGGACGAGAGCTTGTCCCTGGCACCTTGTGCGATGAGCACTCCAGTGCACCCTCCAAGGGAACCCAGCACATTCAGCTTGGAGAAAGGGGGAACATCTGGAGGTAACCTGCAAGGGAGTAGTGTTATAGTGGTGGAGGATCTGGAGAATCCAGAGTGTGAAATGACAGGCTCCATAGTGGAAATACAAGAACCTGCTGCTCAGAACCACCAAACTGACCAGTGTCTGTCTGAGCATGTTTCGGGTGAGCCGGCTACAGAAAAGGAAGAAGTCAGTTGGAATGGACGACCAGAGGAGGGGCCTGAGGCACCAAGTGTTGTCAACAAATGGGAGAAAAACCAGATGAGTGGGCTAGAAAGCAATTGGGATGATAAAGAAAATACTGTGCAAGCAGCTGGTGTTCTTCAAGATGAAGAGATGAGGGAGGAATTGGTGGAAACTGAAAATACAGTGCCTGAAAATACAGTGCCTGAAAACACGGCCTTAGACAAAGACAGTGCAGGAGAAGCTCCTGGTGTGGATTCGCCTCAGAAGCTGACAGATCATGACTCGTTAGTTAACGAGAGCCCCAGTGGTGTGCAGGCACGCTGTGTGTGGTCTCCTTTGGCTTCTCCGTCCACAAGTATCTTAAAGAGAGGTGTAAAAAGAAACCAAGAGGACGATTCCCCGTCACCCGCTAATAAGGTATTGCAATGTGATTCGTTACGTGATGCATCATGTTCCATTCTTCACAGGGGTACGTAGTGGTGTCTGTAGCATAACACGTTCCTAACCTGTTGAATTACTGGCCGTATTTTTTAATTGTACATGATCTTGTGCTGAAGCTGGAGACCTACAGGTTTCTTTTTAGAACGTTCGGGCACCGACAGGCTTTGCTGGGACATGGGGTCGGGAGTTGTGTTTTTGAAACCAAGCACCAAAGTCTCATCTTGCTGCCCCGGCCCTAGTGCCACGTGTTACCACAAAACCGTGTGGGTTTGTGGTGTTACTGTGGGGGTTTGAGCAGCTTTTTACAAACTGCATGTAACATTTCTTTCAACAATAAGGAAACCTCCGTTTCTGTCCTTGGATGGAACACCATCTGTGTCATTGGGGAGCCTTAATGACTTTCCTTTCACACTGAGCTGTTTTGTCTGCTCAGCCTCACTTCACCAGTAGTTCGAGTTCATCCTATAAAAACCACTTCTCTCTCAAAACAGATCCGTCGCGTCTCTTTTGCAAACCCCATTTACCAAGAAGGAGTGGCGGATGACATAGACAGGAGAAGCCCTGTCATCAGATCCCATTCTTCGTCACCATCTTCCCGAAGTCTGAAAATCTTGTCTAATACTCAGAGCAAGGTAAATTCTGTTACGTATTTTCTGTATGTTGTAAGTACTCGCGTTTCTCATTTATCATAGGTAGCGTTGTGCTAGGCTATGTGCCCAGTTACTTGCTCACAGTTGTAAGAGCAGAGAATCAGTAAGTGTAGGAAGTTGTAACTGGTTCAGCCTGACTCGCTTTGTTGCTCTCTGAAGACAAATGTGCTCTGAGGTCAGGATAGCTAGAAAGTTGCAATTAAATGAAATTCCTGCCATCCTGAGAGATCTTTTTTCCTCTTTTTCTGTCCAGCTTATTACCACTCCAACCAAAGGATTTCTGTCCCCAGGATCTTGTAAACCTAAATTTAAGAGCTCAAAGAAGTGTTTAGTAAGAAGTGTTTTCATTCATGTATCTCTTCTATTTTTTTTCCCCATCTTCAGCTGTTTTATAGTTAATTTAATAATTTTTCTGTGTTATTCAAGATTACAGAAATGGCCAAGGAATCGCTGCCCTTGCCGACAGGATGTGTGTATCCTGCCCTAGCTGGCTGCAAAGCACCGGTTGGTGTCATTTTACCTCACATTACATCAAACATATGGTAAGTGGGTTGTTGCTTTTTGAAGGTGATGTTTTACTAGAAGCTGAATTCATACTGAACCTACAAACCCAAATTTTCTGATGCAGAATGTGATGACTTAGTTGTAGAAGGTTTTGGGTTGGAAGGGACCGTTAAAGGTCATCTAGTTCCAACTCCCTTGCACAGAGCAGGGACATCTGCAACTAGAGCAGGTTGCTCAGAGCCCCAGCCAACCTCACCTGCAATGGTTCCAGGGATGGGCCACCAACCACTTCTCTGGGCAACCTGGGCCAGTGTTTCATCACCCTCTGTGTAAAAAAAGAAAAGTTGTTCTTGAAAAAAATAAAGGTGTCTTTTGCCAAAATATTTTTTGAAAGGAGGGAGGTTGGTTTGGTGGGGGAGAGACTTGACTGTTTTGGAATTATTCCAGTTGCTTTTTTGATAGAACTATGGAAAGCTTGCACCCGGGAACACTGGGAACTCCCTCCATTTCCCGTGGCAGAGCAGATGGATCTTAGTGATCTGTGATGAAGCAGTTGGAGCTTTCCGTGTCAACTTGGAAAAAACCGTACATTTCACATGTACCAAGGCTGGGTGCTCAGCTCGTTTGGTTTTCAAACTGAGTTTTGATCATTTGTCACAACATGTAGTGAGAGCTGCTCAGAACAGCCTTTTCTAGTGTGCTCAGCTCCTCTTCCTTAGACTCATTGCATCTGAGCAGGCTCTAGAATGTGTTTCTCTGGTGAATATGGGACTAACTGCAAGAAGGTGTGCTTCTACAGACAATGTCATTGCAGTTTGGTTTTTCCTTCGCTTCTGTGCATGCAGATCATTCGTGTAAGACTTCTCTGTGCTCCTCCATGCAAGGCAGAAAGGACATGAGTTTCACCGTAATAAACCATTTCTTTCTCCCCTGCTGCAGCGCCAGAGGCTTGGGGCAGCTCATTGGAGCAAGGAACATCAGGACTGTGGGTGACTTGAGTTCTTTGACAGCATTAGAAATCAAAACTCTTCCCATCCGCTCTCCCAAAGTTTCCAATGTTAAAAAAGCTCTTAAAGGATATCATGAGCAACAGGTAAGGCTTCATGGTAGTACCCAAAAAGCCAATATTGGCCTAGTGAACTGCTAATAAGGTTAAAACGCATGCCACCATGTCATCTTGTCTCTTTTTTTCATCTGAAAATGAAAAAAAAATCTTTTATTCTCTCTCAAAAAATCTTCAGATAAAATCTCGAGGATCTGAGGAAATAACAGCACTTGAAGATGCAGAAAAGCCTGTAAATAATGTGGTGGACAAGGCTCCTTCCGCCGAGGTGGTGGACAAGGCTCCTTCCGCCGAGGTGGTGGACAAGGCTCCTTCCGCCGAGGTGGTGGACAAGGCTCCTTCCGCCGAGGTGGTGGACAAGGCTCCTTCCGCCGAGGTGGTGGACAAGGCTCCTTCCGCCGAGGTGGTGGACAANCGAGGTGGTGGACAAGGCTCCTCCTGCCGAGGTGGTGGACAAGGCTCCTCCCGTCGAGGTGGTGGACAAGGCTCCTCCTGCCGAGGTGGTGGACAAGGCTCCTCCTGCCGAGGTGGTGGACAAGGCTCCTCCTGCCGAGGTGGTGGACAAGGCTCCTCCTGCCGAGGTGGTGGACAAGGCTCCTCCTGTAGATGAAGAAATACTTGCAACAGGTATTGATGGTTTCTTGCTTAGCATTTGGATGTTTCTGCTGTACTCTTCTGTAATTTTCTCCAGTTACCTGTCCTGAGTTGGTTAATACCAGAGTTAACTGCTGTAGATCTGGCATGCACAGAAACAAGCAAGAGGCAGTGGAGCTAGTTAAGCAGAACCTCAACCTGTGAGGGGGTGGAATGGGGCGGGGAGAGATGATTCCCTAGACCCAGGTCGGATTTGGGTGCCTAGATTATTTGAATTATCCTGTGCACTTGGGGGGTTTGGCCTGATGGCTCAGACAGAGGAAGCTGTGTTTGTTGCTTCCTACTTGAATTTAGTTACTGGAGAGCAGAGAACCTGATTAATTCTCCTCAGCTGTCCACTTTAGAAGTTTAACCTTGTGTCTTGAAGGACACTGGCAGTGTCTGAATAGGATCAAATACTTTCATTTCTGGCCCGAGTTTTATTTTATCATGATCAAATACAGCAACAGTTGACCTGAAGAAGCGTAGCACAGAGTTCTGAGGGGTGCCTTTGTCTGAAGCTTTCATGAGTTTAGAGTACAAGTCTTGTGAGGAGCGGCTAAGGAACCTGAGGTTGTTGAGCCTGGAGAAAAGGAGGCTCAGGGGAGACCTTCTCGCTCTCAACAACTCCTTCAAAGGAGGTTGGAGCCACATGGGGACGGTCTCTTCTCCCAAGGGACATGCCATAGGACAAGAGGAAATGACCTAAAGTTGTGCCAGGGGAAGTTTAGGTTGGATGCAAGGAACAATTTCTTCCCCAAAAGGGTTGTCAAGGCCTGGCCCTGGCTGCCCAGGGCAGTGGTGGAGTCTCCATCCCTGGAGGGGTTTCAAAGCTGTGGAGATGTAGTGCTGAGGGACATGGTTTAGTGGTGACCTGACAGTGCTGAGTTAACAGTTGGATGTGATGATCTTAAAGGTCTCTTCCAACCTAAACCATTCTATGATTCTACTTTGTGTGCAACAAACACTGTGTAGACTGCTCGAATACGTTATCTTGTCCAAGAGAAGCTGTAACATTCCACCTCAGCCTTAACTCCACGCAGATTTCAGCGCATGTGCTCACTGCCCTGCTCTGCTTCCCTGCCCTTTCAGATCTGGTTGAACCACTTGTCGCAAACACAACCGACCATCCCGCAGCCGATCTCCTGAGCCAAATTGCCACCCTCGCCACTCAGCTGGCCAGGGAAGATCTCCACAGCTATGCGGGAAGCCAGCTTTTTGAGATGCAAGAAAAACTCATCGGCATGACAAACTGTATCATGAGAAACCTGCAGTCCCGCTGGAAATCGCCGCCCCGCGACAGTTCTGAGTAGTTGCTGATTGTTTCTAAGTTAGGAGGATTTTGTTAAAACAATTTTTCCCAAATGTTGTTTTTCTTACTGGTGAATTATCCTCAACCTGTGCATTTTGTACTATAGAAGACTTTTTAGCACCTATATGAGCAAAATCTGCCATGGTTTAGTTTTTCCTCGTTATTTTCCTTCTTTGTTCTGACTTGTGGGGTTGTTGAGTCCCTCTCAGAGGTGTAGTGTGTTGCTGTGCTAATTTCTTTCAGGCAGTGAAAGAAAACTTGACAAAGCTGTGCAATAGCAGAGACTGAAACCAAACCGACAGCGTGGTTATTATTATTTGTTGAAATCCGAAGTGTTCTTACAGCTGCCAACTCTTCTGATTTAGAAGGAGGTGGCTCCCACAGCGCTCCTCATCTGCTGCCTGCGGTGAAGCTGCCAACACTGACGGACAGCGGCTCCGTTTTATGTTGAGATAAGCTGGGCCTAATTCCTTTATTCCCGTGCTTAGTACTGAAGTAACAGGCCAGGAACCTGCCGTTTGACAACCACATGACATCTATTTTTTTCCAATGTAGATTTTTTTAAGACTCAAACTAAGAAGCTGATGCTGAAATGTGCCCTTCCAGGTGAGAGACTTTGCAAAACTTCTCCAGCTTTTTCCCTGTTCTTTGGTTGCAGCCATTCTCTGGAGAAGACTTTTTTTTCCCTCGGGGAATGGATTTGACAAGAGCTCTTTGTATATTCTGTACAGACCTATCGTGGCGGATGTGGGGTTAATAATTTATGACATTGAGTTTTAATTGCATGGAATGCATTGCTGCTTCTTGGAGGCCTTCCAAGAGAGTTTTTTGGGTTTTACTCTGGGAATCTGACTTGTATATATTGTACTGTAGCTATCAAAATGGACATTTATGGAAAGGAGTTGCTGCAGGTCGTTTTAGAACTTACACATGGGCAAATAAAAAAGCAAATAGTTCCCAAAACTTAATTTTGGTTGGGGGCGGGGGGGGGTGGCAAGAGTCAGCAAGACTCTACTCTTTGCTCTGTTCATGCATCTCATGAGCAAAATGAACAGGACAAAGAGGTGTCTTGGCGCTGTAATGTGAACAGTGCCAGTGATGAGTGGTCTGTAGGTTTTCTTGCTTTCTCAACAGTGTTACTTTGGTCCCAAATCTCTGTCTTTTAGGCTTCTTCAACTCTTTGTAGCCAATGACCTGTATAGATAAGGATGTTCCTGCTGCACCTTGAAATGGTGTTAACGCCTCTGTGTAACTACCACCCATCCTGAATCCTGCTCTGAGGAAGAGCCAGTTGTGTACACCATGGCAGGCTGTGAATTCCTTTTGGACAAAGGCCTTCAGAGTTGGTGGTCAACCTCTTCTATTGTCCCCTTGGTTTTAATCTTTACCTGATTAAAGCTGGCTCTGCTCCCTGCAGGGGGGTTGGACTAGATGACCTTGAAAGGTCCCTTCCAACCCACACCACTCTGTGGTTCTCAGTAAACCAATGGTTGATTTCCCTCTCTGGAGAGTGGCTGGTACCAGCTGCTTCAGGAGGTGAAGCAATAACTGTTGTGTACAGGTATGAAATAATTTGTGCTGTTCACTCACAGCTCCTCAGAGTTTGACTCTGGTGGCTCTTCCATCCTCCATCACTTCGGGCCTTCGTTCTCTTTCTCAATACAGTTCTCTGAACAAAGCCATGTTGTTGTGAGGCTCGTTCCTGCCCCTCACCATGATCCAACACATCAAACACTGCAGAAACATCAACTTTATTTAGTCACTAATTTACAACAACAGCTTTTTGACCCCAGAATAGTTGCGTGACAAACACAGGAATAAGAGTACAGCAAGCTGAAGGGAGAGGCGGTTGGGTTGGGCTGGGGACTTTTCCCCTCCCCGGCTATATTGTGGTTTGAGATACTAAGCTTAACAGTTGCTTATATGGAAAGGAAGTGAATACGAAACAGATTTCAAGAACATTTTGAAAGGATGTTTCAAGAGTATTTTGCTATGCAGTTACTTTGTGTTTTCCCCCATCGTAAGGCCCTGTCAACATGGAAGAGACGTTGAAGGTGCTGTGGAAAAACCCAGGGGTTCTGTGCCCAGCAGGGCTGTGCCACACAGACACCTTACGGGAGGATGCGTGCTCCAGCTCAGACGGCTTCTACGTAGTTGGCCGGCAGCATCCCAGTCTTGCCGGTCCTCTGCACGGTCCCGTACATCCAGCCTTCATCGATGGCTTGTACGTTCACAATTGTGTCACCGTCCTTGAAGGAAACCTCATCAGCGTCAGCTGCCATGTAGTCGTACATGGCCCGATAGGTCTTCTGGTGGTGGTAAAAAAGGAGAGGGGTCAAAAACTCAGACAAGTTAATTACCCCCATGGTCAGCACTGGGGACAAGAGTCAAACGTGTAAGAGCAGGCCCAGGGCAAGTACTGGTTTGACTTGCTTCTTCACATCTCGTGCTTTCAGATCACAAAAGGTTTCTTCTCAATAACTAAGTACCTCAGGTTAGAGCTTGTGTGGTCTAGTGACACTGAAGCTGAAAAGAATGTTTTTGGAGTGTATGTCAGCAGTATCAGTCTGAGTCAGCTCCAGACCTCATGCTTTACAGACGTGATCCTGGGCACCCTGCTGTGGGTGACCCTGCTTTAGCAGGGGGGGTTGGATGAGATGATCTCCAGAGGTTCCTTCCAGCCCCTACCATATTGGGATTGTTACAGTATGTCACCAGCAGAACTTCAGTGAACCCATTACACCTTCACCTGGTTCTGTACCCGGCGGGTAAGCAGCTTACTGACTCAATCCTAGATTAACACCATCAAAGGCATGATGGAGCCCACACCATCAGCTACTGGAGACCTCCAGGGCTAGGCATTCACTAAGCCATGCAGCAAGCGCGGGAGTGTGTGTCTTAATACAACTGATCAATGGTGCTACTTACGCCAGCAGTGGATGGGTGGGAAGGAACCGATGATACCGTTGTTTGCTGGGTGGCAACCGATGATGAGCGTTGTTGCGGTAACTCGATGGTTTTAGCATGTTTGTAGCCCACTGCAAAAGGAAAATACATTTTGTGTTATTACAGGATTGGCAATAGGGTTAGAGTTGCCCTGAATAAAGATCATGGGATAGGTCGCTAGGTGGGTCAGATCTGCCTTTTACCCACTGAAATACAACTTTGTTGGTTGTGTCCATAACTCCATATCTTGCAGGTGCACTCCTGGGCCTTTTCCTGGCCAAAGGAATTACTGAACACAAGCCCATGACCAGACCTCGTGACAGAGCCTGACCCAGGCTGCCCAGAAAGGTGGTGGAGTCTCCTTCTCTGGAGAGATTCCAAACCCGCTTGCACACAATCCTGAGCACTCTGCTCTGGGTGACCCTGCTGGAGCAGGAGGGGTTGGACAAGGTGATCTCCAGAGGTCCTTTAGGACACCCCACTGTACTGGGCCTCTGTGCCCAGTCCTGCCCCCCGAGAGGGGCTGGATACCATTTGTCCCTGTGCAGGACTAGATGACCTGTTTGTTCTCCTCATACCTGTTGCAGTTGAGGTAAAGAAGCCCCCACTGCTGTAGTAGGACAAATGTTGATCCACGCCATCTGAGGGCTCAGATTTTTCATCGCCACCACTGATGCTCAAGGCGCTGGCTGAGCGGGAGTGCTCCCGACTGCGGCGCTGGGCTTGGACTGCAGTGAGGAGACAAAGTGGGAACCAGTTCATGTCATGGTTTAGTAAGGAGAAGAATACATACAAACAGGAATATATATACACACGTATGTGTATGTACACAGAGATCGTTTTGTCAGCTCAACCAAGCCCTCTGCTGTGAGGCCACACTGAGAAAGTTGGGGTTGTTCACCCTGGAGAGGAGAAGGCTCCGGGGAGACCTTACTGTGGCCTTTCAGTACTTAAAGGGGCCGGTCAGAAAGAAGGGGACAGACTTTTTACAAGAGCATGTAGTGACAGGATGAGGTGTGATGGGTTCAGACTGGAAAAGGGAAGATTTAGATTAGAAATTAGGAAGAAGTTCTTCACTCTGAGGGTGGTGAGACAGTGGAACACGTTGTAGATGCCCCAACACTAGAGGTGTTCAAGACCAGGTTGGACAGGGCTTTGAGCAACCTGGTCTAGTGGGAGGTGTCCCTGCCCATGGTGGGGGGTTGGAACTAGATGATCTTTAAGGTCCCTTCCAACCCAAACCGTTCTATGGCTTTTTTTTTTTTGAGAAATAGCTCTATTCACCACCTAGCTATGTTTACACAGGTAGGTAAAAGCTATTTGATTTCTATTTCAGTAGGTAAAAGCTGTACTTCCATCTCCCCAAGCTGTCCCTCCTACTGATTATATTTGCACAATACAAAACCTATTTTGCACAAAGAGTAGAGCCCAGGGAACAAACCAGAGATCATGTGTAAGCTTCGAGACTGGATATTGTCTTCTGCTGGGTCATAGTCAAAGACTGACCCAGGATTAGTTCGCCACACACGAAGACCTGCAAGTGAAAAACAGCATTTTTGGAGGAGCAGCTGTAGCTCAAGCAACTCCTAGAGAGGCTGAGCAGCACACCTCTTTATTGAGGCCCACCAGTATCTGAAGAGGGCCTACAGGGAGGCTGGGGAGGGACTTTTTATAAAGGCTTGTAGTGGTAAGATGAGGGGTGATGGCTTCAAACTGGAAGAGGGGAGATTTAGATTGGAAATTAGGAGGAAGTTCTTCACTCAGAGGGTGGTCAGACACGGGAACATGTTGCCCAGAGGGCTGTGGATGCTCCATCCCTGGAGGTGTTCAAGGCCAGGTTGAATGGGGCCTTGAGCAACCTGGTCTAGTGGGAGGTGTCCCTGCCCATGGCAGGGTGGTTGGAACTAGGTAATGTGTAAGGTCCCTTCCAGCCGAAACTGTGCTATGATGATTCTATGAACAGGAGTAAAACTGTATCAGAAAAGGGCAAGCAGAACTTCCTAATTTTTTTTCTCAAATCTATAGCACAGATGAGGCTCTTTTTAAAAATTTAATCTACATCAAGTGAGCTCAGATATTTCTCTAATAAGTAGAGAGATGAAGGTAAAAATTCTAAGAACTGTAAATCTAGCATTACAATATGAAGTTGGGCAGAAAGGGACGAGCAGACCACAGGTGATTTACAGCTGCTCTAAGAGAATGGACTTTGATAAAAACACCATCTCCAAGTAATAATAAATTTTAAATGCCATGACCGATCTTAAATAAAAGAACTCCTCCAGGTCAGCTTCTGTTTTGTGTAAATGAAACATTCAAGTGCTTATAAACCCTGGGTCCTGATTACCTGTGAGATTTTCCTGATCCTGGTCCACGCGCTTCTGCTCCATTTCTACCACTCGCCGCTGAATGCCCCTGTAGCTGATGTCACTGAAGTCCTGCATGTTCTTTTTCACTCGTTCCGTAATGGGGTCAGTGACTACAGGTGTGAAACTACCTTTGCTTTTCTCAAAATCTTCGTGGTATTTCACCTGTGATTTAAAATGAAACATCTGCTCGCTGTGGGTTGGATGAATAATTTTATTCCTGCTTAGCTGAGGTGAGGTTCTAGCAGTGAGGTTGCTTTTGTCCATGCCAAAGAGCTCCATCCCAAATATGCCTTTCCCGTAGTCACTCTGGCCTTTAGCACTTAACAATTTGAGTCACCAAACCTGCTCTATGTCCACTGAGCTGCCACCCCCCCAGAATGTCTTAGGATCAAGGCTGTGTATTGAGTTAAATCACTTTACATCAATAAACGCTTTTACCGTAGAGATGTGTTTTTGGGTCTCTCGCACGCGCCGCATTTCAGGTGTATCCAGCACATACGCAGCTTTGCCTTGTACTTGTTTTCGGAAACTATCTGAATAAAGAACCTGCCAGAGGAGAAAAGGGAAGTGAGCAGAGGGGACAAAATGACTTCTGCAGCATGAGGAACAAGCGGCGCTGAGGCAACGTAGCAAAGAAGGTGGGGGGAAAAAAAAAAAAAGCCATAGGATCCATATCAGTGAATAACATTGGAATGCAAAGCAAAATTCTCTTTTGTAATTATTGGAGACATGGATAGCTCTGGACTTGAGCCCAAACTTTCCTTTTTTAAGCTAAAAGATCCGTGTAATAATAGGTAGAGGTAATGCAGTGATAATGTTCTGGGTAATATACTCATATATTTGAATATATATATTTGATAACTTCACTGTGAAACAGACAACAAAAGTAGTCCTTCACTTACCATTGCAAGGCTACAGTTTTTTCTGAGTTAGTTTGTAGGGTTTGGTTTTTGAGTCATAACAGCTGCATCATGTTTCTGTAACCATCTGTTTGTGGCCACTGTATTACTGGATGTATCAAGCAAGCCATGACAGCATCCCAGCTTGGCCGGGGCTCTGAGCAACCTGCTCTAGTTGCAGATGTCCCTGCTGATGCAAGGCGGGTCGGGGGGTTGCACTAGATGACCTTTCAATGTCCCTTCCAAACAAAACCATTCAATGAACTCTTATGTATATAAACATTTAAAGATGCAGAATGTCAGGATTTACCTCTGGAGTAACAGATTAGCCAAGAAGGGACTAAAGTGGCCATTTCCAGATTTGTCATGTTTTTATATAGCATAACAGAAATCAAACATAAAATATATTGTTACTAAAGAACAATAACATATGTGATAGAATCATAGAATGGTTTAGGTTGGAAGAGACCTTTAAGATCATCACATCTAACTTAACTCAGCACTGCCAGGTCACCACTAAACCATGTCCCTCAGCACCACATCTCCATGGCTTTGAAACCCCTCCAGGGATGGGGACTCCACCACTGCCTTGGGCAGCCTGGGCCAGGCACTGACAACCCTTCTGGGGAAGAAATTGTTTCTCATGTGCAACCTAAACCTCCCCTGGTGCAACTTGAGGCCGTGTCCTCTTGTCCTGTCGCTTATTCCTTGGGAGAGGAGACCAACTCCACCTGGCTCCAACTTCTTTCAGGGAGCTGTCGAGAGCAACAAGGTTTTCCCCTGACCCTCCTTTGCTCCAGGCTAAACAACTCCAGGTCCCTCAGCTGCTCCTCACCAGATTTGTGCTCTAGACCCTTCCCCAGCTTCGCTGCCCATCTCTGGACACATTCCAGCAACTCAGTCCCACAGTATAAGATACATAAAGTCATACAGTTTAAGACCAATAAAACCAGAAGATATTTGGAAGAGCCTTGTAGGCAATGTGTTATTTGAAGCTCAACCATTGTTTAGAAAAAAAAGAAAAAAAAAAGTAAAACAACAAAGAGCAAAACAAACTAAAGCAGTTAATCACACAGAAGGAAATATTAAATTGCAGCAGAAAGTAGAAAGGAAGTAATAAATAGGAAGCAATAAATAAGAAGCATGGTTACTTCATACCTCCAAAGTGGGTAGTGAGGTAGTTGTGTTAACCTCTGCACTGTTGATTCATGGATTGAAATGTTACTTTTTAATGTATTTTCATTCATTAGCTGACTTGAACGTACCGAGCTGATGTTTTCCTGATTGCGTTTCGCTCTCTCCATCTCTGGAGTCAGTGGTGTTGGAGTTCCTTTCGCCAGCTGTTCCTTGTACAGAACCTGCAGCGTACAAAAAAAGGTGTCCACAGATCAGCCTGGAACAACTCAAGGCTCGTGCTGTCTACGGTGTTATTGTTTAAGCCATAATAATCACTGCAGGGGTGGAAAAGGTCTCAGGAAACAAAGCGTCTATAAAGTTATTTGCTAGAGCAAAAGGTAAAAAAAATCAATGGGGAAAGTAGGCAAAACCAAGGAAAACTGAGAAAATAAGGCTAAATTAGAAGCGGAGTTTTCATTCAGAGTGGTTATTTTTAGTATTAGGTGGTTGCCTCTCTTCTTTCAGTACCGAGCTAATGTGTTCTTGATTGCGTTTGACTCGCTCCATCTCTGGAGTGACCGGTGTGGGGGTTGCCTTCCCTAAGCCTTCTTTGTAAACCACCTACAGATCACAAAGTAACTCAAAGTCATGAATGTACAAATCAAAAACCCATAATGTTACTGGGTTTAGACTGAACACCACCCGTTACGAAAGAAAAATGAAGGTCAGAGGAAATAGAGTATTAAAAAGTTAATTAACAAAAGAAAAATCTTTTAAAGACTATAATTTTAAGAGATTATTTTCAAAACTGGAGTGAAAAAAATTAGAGGGTTAAATAAAACCAGGCAGACTGAAGTTATTAAAAAGAAGTGCTCTATCACTTCCCCTTTACTTCTTCCAGACAATACCGAGCTAATGTGTTCTTGATTGCGTTTGACTCTCTCCATCTCTGGAGTGACAGGGGTCGGGGTTGCTCGCCCCAAGTTTTCTTTGTACAACACCTGCAGGATACAGAAGATGTATCCGGTATCTTAAAAATAAAAAACAACCCCCAAATCAAAAGGATCTGAACACAAATTATTACATTGTTATCAAATTTCAATAAAGTCGCGGCTGATTACGATACGCAGCACTGCACAGAAAGCCAAACATCTACTGCTGTAAGGAAGGGTAAGAAAAATAATCTGTAATTTGTTATTTTTCTGGTTAACCAAGATGGGCTCTATCCAGCTACAACAACGATGACAGCTCACTAGGCTTGGGGAAGCTGCCTGTGGCCCTGGAGACCTATTTAAGAAATGCTTTATTTCTGTTTTATCTGTTACTTGAAGCAATTTGTGACATTTTTGGGAGGAAGGAGGGGATTTTGTTGCCACACTGACACTGGGCAGCTAAATAAAGAAGGGTGTCAAGGATGGGTGCCTGGTATTGCTGCACCATTAAACTTACACCTCTCCCCAGTCCATGAGGCCACCTAAAAGCCACCGCTTCTTATTTCGCCCTGTCCTCTCTATTGGTTCCAAACCTTCTCGGGACGGGGAGTGAGTGGGTGGGTGTGGCACTCTTTCATATTGTAACGTTTTTATAGAGTAGATACAGCTTTATTAGGATATATTTAATAATAAACTTATTAAATACTCATTTGATTTCCATATTCGCCTGCGAGCTTGGTGGGGAGATATCCCAATTTACCCTCAACCCTTCTCTCTTTGGGAGGTGGTCGGACCTCTGCGCGCCTGACCGCGACAGCCACCCAGAGCAGGATCAGTCTTGTTCCTTTTGGGTTGTTCCATTTAAAGGATGGTTGGGTTTCTTCTTTGTTTGTTTGTCACTTAAAGTGAAATACGCCTGAAAAGCCACCGAAAGCTTAAACACTAATTATGGGAGAAAAACCTGACTATCTTCACCAAAGGATGCTAAGCTCTTAATATGGCCTGGATAGAGCCCAGAGGTACAAAAACAGTGTTGTAGAAAAGGCCTAAATTTCTGGATCAGACTGTTAACCCTAAAGTAAGTTTATTTTAGAAGAAGAGCAATTAATTTGCAGAAACAAATATATATTTTGAAAAATTAAAATCAACTTTCAGTAGGGAGTTAGAATGTTACTTTAGTAAGATAGAAGCACAAAGGGAGAAAAGAAAGATATCTATTTGAAGGTACCGAGCTAATGATTTCTTGATTGCGTTTGACTCTCTCCATCTCTGGAGTAATTGGTGTTGGGGTCACTTTCCCCACATTTTCTTTGTACAAAACCTACAGGATACAAGGGAGTATCCAAATGTCATTAAAAAGGCACCACCAACAAAAAAAACCAACAAAGAAACCAAAATCAAACCAACATAAAATATAGCTTTAGAAAGGGTTAGACTTAGGGCACAATGATGCGCCCAAAAGAAGCAACAGCAGCTTTGCCATTAATCTACACAGATGCAAGAATGGCCCCTGTGTGGAATCAACACACGCTTGTAGTAAAGAAGGGTTAAAAAACTGGCAGAGGAACAATATCCATCCATCCAAAAAAAAGGTCAAACCTTTTCTAGGAAAGCCCTGCCTCAGTGTTAAGTAGAAGAGACCATGAGTTGTTTGTAAGCATGGAGGTAGGAGGTTTATGCTACATGTTCTGTGAAGTTAGAAAGCCTGGCTGACGGAGCTGCTACAGTCATGTTAAACACTCCATTCAGATCTTCAGGAACTGGTTTCCTGTGAAAAATACCGAGCTAATGATTTCTTGATTGCGTTTGACTCTTTCCATCTCAGGAGTGACAGGGGTTGGGGTTGCTTTCCCTATGTTTTCTTTATACAACACCTATGAGACATAAGAAAGGAGCCAAAGAGAGCAACAATCAGTAAAAAGCTGTCCACAGACACATAGAGCATATTGCATTTTCTCCTTGTGTTTATTCCCTCAGGGCCTAGGTATTACGTGTATTTTTAAAGAGGGTTCTTAGCAACATTTCTCTAGAGTAGTAGGGTTTGCCATACCGGCTTTATAACAACAGAATCACTCGCAATAAATAGTGTAAGTACTACAGAAATGAGAGCACAAAAATACCACATGAAAGGGCTGAGGATGTTACGCATCTATTCATTATAACGTTTTTTTAAGGAAAGGCTGTCAGCACTGCATAGAAAAATGAGTGGAGTGTGTTAAGTATTTTTAGGATTAGACTAGAGCATTAAAATCACTCTTAAAAACCAATGAAAACTGTAACAAGTTAAAGTCACCATTGTAAACCACGAGTACAAAGTTATTATGTCTGTAAACTGCTTTAGGTTGGCGTTATTTAGTGTTACAACGTCCATTTATTAAAACTGTTAAAATCTTCTTTTAAATAGAGTTAAAGGGAACTTTTTTTTTTTCTTAGCAAAGTACCGAGCTACAGATTTCTTGATTGCGTTTAACTCTTTCAATCTCGGGAGTGACAGGGGTTGGGGTTCCCGTCCCCACATTCTCCTTGTACAACACCTGCGTGGTAACAAGAAGCAGCCAAAACCAAAATCACAGCTCAATAATAATTACATCCAACATGAAGTATTTGAGCCTGCTGGAGCTCAGCCTGCTTTAACGGGCCCTAAAAACTACCCCTGGAAGCAAGGAGGCTGGGATTGCACCCGTGAGGAGCTGAAGGCAAAGGGGTTTATGGCTTAATCCCAGCAGACGTGACAAATCCAGCACAGAAGCCTCAAATACATTTTCAGAGTGGAAAGCAGCTTTGAGACTACCACTGAAGCCTGCTAGAAAGTCAGACCCTCCCTCTTCCATAACAGCATTAAAACAGGAAACCAATAGGATTTAAGGAAAAACACACACATAAAAGAAAAAGGAAGGTAGAACACGGAGAAAAATGGTTAAAAATATTTAGGATCATGTAAATAATTACATATATGGAGAAGTGTTAGGTTAGGAACACTGGCAAATATCGTACAGTGAAGAAGAAAGGATGTTTATATAAGTTGATTACATGGAAGCAAGGAGTGGAATTGTTCATTTTTAATAAAGGTTAAAAAAGTGCCATTTAAGTGGAGTTAAAGGGAATTTGTCTGTTCCTCCACAAAATACCGAGCTAATGTGTTCTTGATTGCGTTTGACTCTCTCAACCTCAGGAGTGACAGGTATTGGGGTTCCTGTCCCCAGATCCTCCTTGTACAACACCTGTGGGGTAACACGGCTACATTAAAAGAAGAAAAAAGGAACAAGCGAATAACAGAGAAAACAGAGCAAATGCTTTTCAAAAGGTGCTCTGAGCCAGAGCTTGGAATAAACCAGGAAAATTAAAATGCTCCCCAACACGATACAGCTGAACAGTGAGACTCTGCAAAGCATCTTGGCTCAAAGCTACAAGATCTTGTTGGCTTCTCAGGAGCTATACAGAAAAACTCTCTGTGCAACAAAAGACCTTTAAAGATGTCCCAAAGATGAAGAGTATCAAATACAACACAAAAGGAACAAAGGAACCAGCCTGATTCATCTACCCACCCCATAAACATCAGAGTGGGTTACACTGGCGTGTATTAGAGCACTGTTATGCCAAGGTCATTTCCACAGGTTGTATCAGGCGCTGAGGAGTTTAGTTCTCTTATATAAAAGTAAGTAAAATCGGGGGAAAAGTAAAACAACCACCACACAAAACAGGACTAAGGATTGCTGTGACTAAGAAAAGGAAAACAGGGTGTCTTTTAAGAGGGGAAAAAAAAAAGTTAAAATATTATCAGCCTCAAAAGAAAGGTGGAATTTAAAGTTATTATTAAGATTATATAATAAAAAAAGAGGAACCAGAATGATGTAAGTAACAATTATGGAGGAAAAAAAGTCTCAAAGGGACCAGGATATTACTTTTTTTGTGTAAGCTGATTATAGGGGAATAAGAATATTTTTGTGTGTTAAAAGTATTTTAAAAGAATAGATTAAAAGGGAATTTTCTGCTTTTCAAATTAAAAGATACCGAGCTAAAGTTTTCTTGATTGCGTTTAACTCTTTCAATCTCGGGAGTGACAGGGGTTGGGGTTCCTGTCCCCAGATCCTCCTTGTACAACACCTGTGGGGTAACATGGCTGTGTTAAAAGAAGGAAAAGGAACAAGCAAACAACAGTAACAGTCTGTTTGCTGAGAGAACAGGCAGAACACAAGAGGTTCACACAGGGATTAAAAAATCCATCAAAATAGAAAAACTAGTTTAAAACTCTGGAGTTAAAACACTGACACACTGGTATGGCCTCTAGCAATGCTAGAAATACCTGCCTGGCTGGCTGAGGTGCTTCTCAAGGTGGACATTTCAAACTGTGACTAATTAAAAGATTAAAGTCTTACATAAATGATTATGAAGTATATTATTGACTTCTTGGCAGCAGTGGGGTGAACCTTTTCCTGACCATACTTGAGTCATTGGTGGACCAGGTCCTAATTTTTGTAGATGCACAGCCCATCAAAGAGTCATCCATTCCCTGAGTGAAAACACTACTTCTTGTCCAGAGTCTATCACCAAAGAGTCTTTGTTTGCATGTTACAGGAAGGACACAGAGATGTGATCATAATAAAGGCACGTGTATGAAAATGGTACCTGAGAAAATATAATGACTAGTGCTCTCCCAGCCAACGTGACGCTTACCCCGAGAAACATCCTAATGCTGCTACTTTTTTTGTACCCTGCAAACCTGTGCTACCAACCAACCTATCTAGAGCAGTTTCTACCCGCTGGAGATCCTGGCCACTGCCTGTGCAACAATATTGAAGGCATTCTAAAGGAAGAAGGTATCAAATACAATGCAGAAGGAACAAAGACACCAATTCTGTTTCATTTATCCATCCCACAAACATCACAGTAGGTTACAGTGGCATGTATCAGAGCGCTGTTACACCGAGGTCACTTCCACGGACAGGCAATAAATAGTTCAGGTTTTACATGGGGTAAAACCAGGGGAAAACCCAACAACCAAGGACTGAAGTGATTAACAAAAGGGAAAGCAGATATTAAAGAAGAAAAAAATATGTTCAGAGTCAAAAGAAAGATGGCAACATGGACTCTTACAGTTATCATTAGTAGGATGATCTAATCAAAACAAAGTAAGTAACAATTATAGAGGAAAAATAGGTCAAAACATGGGGAATGGGATATTCTTTTTTGTGTAAATTAATTACAGGGAAATACAAGAGTATTTTTTGGTGTTAAAATTATTTCAAAAGAGATTAAAAAGGGAAACTGCTGCTTTGCATATTAAAAACAAAATACCGAGCTAAAGTTTTCTTGATTGCGTTTGACTCTTTCAATCTCGGGAGTGACAGGGGTTGGGGTTCCTGTCCCCAGATCCTCTTTGTACAACACCTATATGGCAACATGGGAGTTTAAAAACAGTTAAGAACAACAAAAACCCCACTACATTTGATGGAGGTAACACACAACTTTTATGCCCATTAAATATATTAGAAAGCAGGAAAAATTAGGAAGTATAAACCAGTTAAGAATTGTGATAAATTCAGAGGAAGCTAGAAATATTGCATCCTAATTCCTACATATGCTTCAGCAGAATAATAAAACATTAGAGGAATGGAATTAAGCAAATTTAAAAAACAAACAGCATTTTCTAAAACTGCAAAATATCTTAAGCTTCACCAAAAAAAGCTTCAAAGGACAGGAAGCCTCAAGTGTTATGGTTATTAAAAAATATTTTAAAAATAAGTACATAAAATATAACTGACTAAATTTAACAGCAGGAAGGGGATGTTTCTGTCTTTATAAGTTAATGAGGGAGAGTGGAAAATTTACAGGTGTTCAACAGTTATAGGGAACTTTTTTGCTTTTTAAATGACAACAAAAGAAATACCGAGCTAAAGTTTTCTTGATTGCGTTTGACCCTCTCCATCTCAGGAGTGACAGGCACTGGGGTTCCAATGCCCAGCCCCTCTTTGTACATCACCTGCGTGGCAACAGGGAAGTATTAAAAAATAAAAAAAAGGAAAGGAAATGGGAGGACAAGGAGGAGAGAGAGAGAGAAAATAAGGGTTTTAATACAGTCAAACTTCAAAGTATGAAAAAGAGAGTTTTGTCAGCCTTGTTCCAAGGCTAGCAAAAAAAAAAAAAAGGGGGATGAAAATAATCAGCTAATATCACAACGAGGTTTGCTGTCATCTCACCTGGGTGCACAGAAATAATGCCAGCAAGACCTGAGGGAGTGGTTTGTGTGAGGCATAGCTTGGGCCAAGTTACCTGAAAACTCTCTGCAAAGGGGTTTTCTCACTCAAATAAAAGCTCTTGCATGAGGAGCTTTGCCGCTAAGGCTTCTAGAGAGGCTCACCAGCATAAAGAGAGAGCTGCGGTGGCCTCAGAGACAGTAGAATGGAGCTAAACGTTTACCAAGAGCTGCTTCTCTGAATTGTCCCGTTGACAGATCAGAAATTCAGTCCTGACTTCAGATTATGTCTGAATTGGGTCAGAGTGACTCAAAATTAGTCGTAAACTGCTCTTATACAGAACAAAATGTAGATGTGGCACTTCAGCACATGGTCTAGCGGTCATAGTAGTGTTGGGTTGATGGTTGGACTTGATGATCTTACAGGTCTTTTCCAACCTTATTGATTCTATGGTTCTGTGAAAATTATGACATAACGCTCAGTTGACCGGA
The DNA here is from genome assembly GCA_013400335.1 of Eurystomus gularis. Classification (NCBI taxonomy): domain Eukaryota; kingdom Metazoa; phylum Chordata; class Aves; order Coraciiformes; family Coraciidae; genus Eurystomus; species Eurystomus gularis. The sequence goes on along the minus strand of VZZY01026033.1, from coordinate 52,349 downwards.
ATGTGTTAGGAGTACAAACAATCTAGATAGAAACTCATCACTACAGTAATATTTTCCTTATATATGTGATTTTTGTCATTTTGGTCACATTGCAGTGATATGGGGATGCCACCCAGGTTTTCTTAAAGGCCTGCAGGACAGCAGAAAGCACCCAATACCAGGAAAGAGACAGCATACACTCGTTCCATCAGCTTGCTTTGCTTCAGGAAGCGTTAAGAGTTCTTCATTTGCAGTGCAACCAGTGTGGTGAGTCTGGAGGCTGATGGAAGGATTGACTTTGTTATGGAGAAGGACATCACTCAGACTACTGCTGTTTCACTGGGAACAAAAACAAGGTGCTGCTTAACTGCTTGAAGTCAATGAGGTTAAAATCTCACAGCTGGAACAATTTGATGACAACTAAGTTAGATGGAGTAAAAAATTGAAATATAAGGATGCTGGCAGGATTTTAGTGATTTAAGAAAGGGTTGTTCAAAGTTCAACAAAGAATTGAAAGGAAAATTTAATACGGAGGAGTTAAAGGGATTTGATTTGCATTTGAAATGGTAGGGTTTGTTTTATTTGGCAATACCGAGCTAATGTTCTCTTGATTACGTTTGACTCTCTCCATCTCTGGAGTAAGTGATGTTGGGATGCCGGTCCCTAGGCCCTCTTTGTATAATACCTGCGAGGTACAAGAAGGTTTCCGCAAAAAACCCCCAAACACTCAACACAGGCAAAAACATTGTATCTATTTTGTGAGTTATGTTTAGCATTAGGATTGCTTTTTAATTAATTTCACACTTGTTCTAGAGGCAAATATTAAGGAAGAGGCTGATAGTTGGTTATTCTGTAAATACACGGCTACAGATACTAGAGGATAAAGGGTTAAAATAAAACAAACATGAAGAAAAACACCACCTTAACTTCACAGCTCACTTCCAGTGTTGGTTCTTAAAAGAAAAGCAAGTCAAGTTGTAAACCACCAAAAAAAACCAAAACAAAAACCAACAGAACAACCCAAAAAACCCAAAAGCAAAACCAGGTGGAATATAAATAAGTTAAAAATATTGCCAGGGAAAAGACGGGAGCAAGGTGAGATTCCAAACCATTGGAGGAAAACAGATTACACGTTAGGATGTTATGCAAAGATAAGTTGTTATAATGATTGTTTTTAAATACCGAGCTAATGTGTTCTTGATTGCGTTTGACTCTCTCTATTTCTGGAGTGACAGGGATTGGGATACCTGTCCCTAGGTCCTCTTTGTACAACACCTGCAGAACACAAGCACCCAGCAAGGTGAGAAGATCATATTCCTTCCACAACAGCCACAGTACATCTGGATAGACAATTTACCTGGTTTATAGGTACCTGGTAGGTGTGTTTTGCTTTCCATCTTAGTTTAGGAAATCTACTATTACTTTTCAGGCAGTCAACATTTCTGGAGGGTTTTTTTTATGGTGTTAACCAAAAATTGGACCGTTTATGGGTTATAAACCTTGTACGTTTAATACAAAAATACTTAGTTGTGGGCTCTATTTCATGTTGATCTCTGTGATTGTTTGGAACACTACTATTTTACTTTGGTTTTGGTCTCTAGAAAGAAAAACAAATGAGTTTTAGCTCTCGTATTATTAGGTTTAACTTAACCTATAATTGCTTGATTTTTAAAAGTTGCATTTTTCATGAAGAGTTGCAGAGGAGATGCCTGCATTGGTTTAAATCCTAAGCATGTAGAAATACATTACAAATGCATTCACGGGTCTCCTTTCAACTAGTAAAATATTTGCAATGAAACAAACTAACAGCAAAAAAAATTCACTGCTTAATGTCATTGAAAGAATGAAAAAATACAAAAATAAAGCAATCACAGCAAGGGAAAACAGATACATAAAAAGTTAGAAAAAATGAATTATTTGAAAAAAAACAACTTGATTGTGCAAAAGTGAGCTGTAAAGCATGTATCAAACAGCTCAAAAGGGAAACAGTGCTTATAAAATCAGGATCAGAAAAATCATAAGATGTTCATTATATGGGTGCTGTGAATGTACATGGAAATAGAAAATATAGGCCATTACCGAACTGATGTGCTTCTGTGTCTCCTTGACACGTTTCACCTCTGGAAGATCAGGAATTGGAGTCCCTTTTCCAATACTCTCCTTGTACTTGATCTACAAAGGCACAGACATTAGGAAAAAGTAAAAGGATTGGCATTAGAGCAAAGCTGACATGTGTGTAAGAAGTTACAGGAATAAAGAAACGTGGGTCCTTTACAAACTCATTCAAACCTCAGGTAATTAAATGTATTCTGATAGAAGGAAATAATCAAGGCACCTTCTATTAGAGTTATCTAATAGATAATTCTGCCACACTTCTACAAAGCACTTCAACAATAACTTGGCTGAAGGTAAAATAAAAGCAGTGCCGTCTTTGAGCCTCAATTTTTCAAATGAAGCTTAAGATTTGGGTATCTAACATCTCCCAGGAGCTTAATTTCAGTGAGAACAAACTCCCTGATTTACAAAAACTGAACCATTTCAAGGTTTCTTACATAGTTGCAAAAAAAAAAAAAAAGGTAATAATACAAATATAAAATAATTTCTAAGATTTTTAGCCTAATGGCATTGAAATCGGCCCCCAGATTCATCTGTGGATATATAAAGAGCATTATCCCGATCTTGTGGAGACTGAAAATTGAGAAGACTTCATTTGCTTCAACCTGAGCAGAGAGCTGCTGTTAAAGTCTTCCCAGTATCTTGGGGGCTCCCTCCCTGGAGTGTTCAAGGCCAGGCTGGATGGGGCCTTGTGCAACCTGGTCTAGTGAGAGGTGTCCCTGCCCATGGCAGGGGGTTGGAACTAGATGAGCTTTGAGGTCCCTTCCAACCCAAACCATTCTATGATCTTTACAAGGAGTCTGCCAAAGGGTAAGTTAGCTCGTGATGAAACGTCACTGTGAAGAGCACTCCACTTAAAGGGTTTGCTAAAAGCAGGTGTAAATACCTTTGAACCTGATACCATTTGGTCTTTCTACCAATAAAACAAGGATTTTGGATTAAAAATCCAAATCTGAATTTAAAAAAAAAATAAAATAGAAATTTGGATAAAAATCTATCATATTGAAATGTGAGAGTCATCGTACAACATCAGTTTCAGTGCTATTTGCATTTCTGCTGTAGTGTAACAAAAAAAAAGAATAACATTTCACAAGAACATATTTACCACTATGTTAAATAAGCAGCTGAAATGTTGGTAACGTCTATATGAAAATGATGTCAGTATTCAAGAAAAGCAAGAAAAATATTTGCAGATTTCAAAAGGAAAGCAATATCTACAATTATTCCAATTTTACAGCTTTAGCATTTTTTATACAAAAGAAAAGCTTTACGAGACATGCTTTAGCAAGGCTTTGGACACTCTTTGCCCTGCCATCCTCACGGACAAGCCAACAGAGCATGGGTTAGGTAAGAGCACAGTGACATGGACTGAAAACTGGCTGAACAGCCGGGCCCAGAGCATTGAGATCAGTGGCACAAGGACTTGTTGGAGGCAGGTCACCTGTGGTGCATGCCAGGGGTCCCTACTGGAGCCAATACTGTGACCTGGATGCTGGGACAGAGCACACCATCAGCAAGACTGTAGGCACAAACCTGGGAGGATTGGCTTGATACACCCAAGGGTTGTGTTGTACCCAGAGGGGCTTGACAGGCTGGAGAAATAGGCTGAGAGGTATCTCATGAAGTTCTGCAACTGGGAAGGAATAACCCCAGGCTGAGGTACATGCTGGTGGCCAACTCTTTGGGAAGCAGCCTTGCAAAGAAGGGATCCTCAGGACCAGGTGGACAACAAGCTGAGCATAAGCCAGCAATGCACCCTCATGAAAAAGGCCAACAGCATCCTTGGCTGCATTAAAGAGGACATTGCCAGCAGGTGAAGGGAGGTTCTCCTCCCCCTCTACTCAGCAACGGTGAGGTCATACATGGAGTTCTGCGTCCAGTTTTATGATCACCAGTACAAGAAAGATACCGACTTACTGGAGCAAGTCCAGTGCAGGGCCACAAAGATGAGTAAGAGACAGGATATGAGAAGAGGCTTAGAGAGCTGGGACTCCTCAGCCTGGAGAACAGAAGGCTCAGTGGGGAACTTATCAACATGTATAAATACCTAGTAAGAAGGAATAAAGACAGGGATCCATTCTTCTCAGTAGTGCACAGTGACAGGACAAGGGGCAATGGGCACAAATTAAAACCCCTCAAATTCAATCTGAATACAGGAAAATGTTTTTTTTACTGTGAGGGTGGTCAGACACTGGAACAGGTTGCTCAGAAGGGTTGTGGAGTCTTCATCCTTAAAGATATCCAAAACTTGGCCAGATGTGATCCTGGGCAACCTGCTATAGGTGAACCTGTTTTATCAGGAGGGTTGAAGGACTTGATCTCATGGGGTCCCTTCCAATCTAATGATTCTGTGATTCTGTGCTAAATAAACTGTGTTGGGATGAGATTAAAATGATGACATGAGTTTTCATGTTTTAGAAATGGATTGTGAGTAATAAATTGAATGTTAATCATTAGAAAGATTACTGTTTAAGTAGCAAGAACAGGGAAAAACTTTCAGAAAGTAACCCTTAGCTGGATGCATTATTGCCAAACCACTGTTAGCAACATGTAAAGAAATTAAAAGGGGGTGGGAAATATTATTTCAACTTGTATTGGCACTAGTAGAGTATTAAAAATCAATTTTTTTGTACCGAGCTGATTGCATCCTGAGTTCGTTTAACTCTCTGCATCTCTGGTGTCTTTTCAATAGTAGTTCCAGGTCCAGTATCTTCTTTATATAAAATCTTAATATTTAGAATGAAGACAACAAGGTTAAGCATACAAAACACAACAGTATTTCCTCTAGAGACTGAATGCAGGCTCCTAATAGTGATTTGCAGACAACAGTGGGGGCTGAAAGCCAGCTGGGAGGATCATGATGACAGTTACAACACAACAAGAACACGCTACTTACATGGTAACAGGACAAAAGATACTGGTAATACCCATTTCAGTACAGGACTGAGTGTTTAACTATATCACAGCTATGTACACGTGCAAGTGCAATCAGGGCACTCCACAAAAAGAACAATAGATAAACAGAGGTAGCAAAACTCAGCTAAATCTACTTAGAACAAAATCAGTTTGTTTGAAAAAGTCTTATACACATTTGAGAAGATCAAGAACATAAGTACCTGTAAGATAAGAACCAAAACTAGTTATTTTATCAAACACATTAAACTGCACTTTTTGGAATGAGAACTGCAAACAGAAAATAACTATACCGAGCTGAAATTCTTCTGGTTTTCTTTCACACGCAGCATTTCTGGTGTGTCTTGTACAACTGTAACTTTTCCTTTACTGTTCTGTAGGTCCCACTGGTACTGAAGCTGTTGAAGAGAAGTAAAATGTCAAATGTTGACTCTATGCCATAAAAATTTACTTGTAGAGTTTTATTCAGAAAAAAAAAATAAATTCAAGTACACCTTATAAGGAGGTAGTTTTAACACCGCCTTTAGGGATATAAAGATGTACCACAGTTACATTCTCATTTAAATTAGCAACAGGAGATCCTTAACTGCATTCATTGAAAAGATCTTGAAAGGTGCCAGATTGTAGCTAAAAAAATTACGTCTCAACAGTGAAAGTTAAAGATTTCAGGTCAGGCTGTGGAGTTCTGCTACTGACCATCCAGGCTTGCATGTAGTCCCATGGACAACAATAGGCAACTTCTGTAGGTATAATTCTCTATCGCTTGCAAAGGAATTGTCAAAAGTTTTTTTTTCAAGAAAACCAGAATCATTTTGGTTCCCTGTGTAACACACAAGTGTGCCGCTGCAAACATAGCGGATCCTCTAACTGCAGATCCCTGAGGATATAACGGCAGCCTGGTTGGGATTATCAGGACCTTACTAAATAAAAAAAAGATGAATGTGTTTTATTATTTGACAGTAACGGTGATTATTATTTATGTACGTACTGTGCTGAAGTTCTTTTGATTCTCCCGGACTCGCTGCATTTCTGGTGTGTCTGCTACAGGCACATAGTGTGGCATGGTCCTTTCTGCCTCTTCCTTATACTTTTTCTGATGAAAAGACAAAATATATGCCATTAGTACAACCGCAGTGAGAAACAATCTAGCATTACATATTGCTAAGCCCATCTTTATGGAACTGTGAGTACTTCTGTGTTATAAATTCAGATTATGCCCCCGTGTAAGATTTATTGTAAACATTAGGTTATTAAGGAGTAGGAAAATTAAGCTAAACCTACTTAGAACAAAATTAGCTTTATTATTGCAGAAGCAATAGAAATTGTTTCATTTGATAAAATAAATTAATTTCAATACTGAAATGGAATTTCAGAGTAAGAGATGCCACATAACAGCTCTAGAGAAATTGATTTTTCTGGTGGATCTCTTGAATGTTGTGACAGGCAGTTTCTTAGATGTATTAGCATCCACTAGAGTTTCCCACACGAACAGTGATTAAATTGCTTCACTCAAGATACCTGGCTCGAAAGGTCCTTGACCTGCTGGGCATGAATAATCTCAGGAGTATCAACAACACTGGTATAGTTGGCTTTCTCCATTTCTGCTAGTTGTTTATACTTGATCTGTTGGGGAAAGCTCACATTTATTTAGGTACCTTAATCATATACTGGCAGTAATTTTCATTTGGTTTAATCAGAAAAAAAAATGTTAATAAGTTTTCCTTTAAAGAAGAGATCAGATGTGATAGATGAGATAGACACACAGACCTGGCTGGCAATGTCAGTAGCATTCTTTGCTCTCACAAAATCTGGTGTCTCCAAAGCCAGTTCTGTCAGGCCTTTTCCTCGGATTTCTAATTCCAAGGCTTTTTTGTACTCTTTCTGTAGAATAACACAGTAAACAGACACTTTGTTAGTGTGAACGCAACACCTTCAGTAACTTCAGATAGTTTCAGGAGCACACCACAAACCAGGAATACTACTAATACTTGGAATTAAACACACAAATGATGTCATCAAAGTGTGTAATTTATGACTTAAATCTTGACAATAAATAGCCCTACTCCAGCAGGAAACAGAGCACACTATTAAGGTGTGTTAAGGTCAGTGCATTAAGGTCACACTTCCTTTTCACTCTAGTTATCTCAAAGTGTAATGTTCCTTTAGGTGATCAGCAATTGGTGCAAAACAGTAACTTGTACAGAAGTTGTACACAGAGAGAGCAGTGTATGAGCTGCATGTGGTAGTGAAGAGTGATCATGGACGTTACACACTGAGCATGTCCAAAAAAGGTCAGGTGTGACATTTTAGACCCTTAGAATCAATACCCTCCCTAAAAACTCAGCACCACAGCAGCCACTCATCCCAAAGAGATCTTCCACTAAGGTCTAAAAGATTTACTTTGTGTAGATTGGTATAATTCATGTCTCCTATGCCAGCTCTGCTGAACTTAAGCTAAATATGTCTGTAATACTCTGGTAAATAAATACAGGCTCTTTGAATAACTCAAAAACTCTGCATTACTAAGTACAAAATGCTGTTGTCAGTAAGGATGCTTATCTTAAAATTATTTTGTTAAGCAGAATCATAAGTAATGCTGAAAAGTTACATTTTCCAGCTTTCAGCTTGATAATGTTAAGGCTCATAAAATATCTCATCTTATTCTGTGAAAACAATCACTATGAAATGTCTATTATACCAATCCACCATGTAAATAAAGTTAGGTTTGCACCCTGACGATCTGCTGGCCACCACTCTCCATCAAAATAGAGAAGACTTCCTTGGCCATCAGTCCTGCAGCTGCCAACCATGCATCAGCCCTGGGCAGGGGGAACTGTTCAGGGGCAGGGCTGGTGTTTCTGACTCACTCATCAAGCACAGAGCATTCAAGAAGAGCTCTTTGCTGCACAGCATGCCTCCCTTGACTGATCCGACTACTGATCACGGCACCTATTTCCCACCTATATTCCTGACAATAGCTCCAAAGCCAGAGAAGAGCTCAATTAAAAGTTCAGGCTCGCAGTTTTATCTTTACTCACTCATACACATGCCTTCTTTCTCTTTACTCAAGAGTTTCTATGGAATGCCGAAGTTCATACTAGTGTTATACAGCCATAGGCATTTATCACTTGCAGGCTGTTCCATCCATTCAGGTATTTTCCAATTAGATTTTGCCATACCTCATTCAGGATTTGAGTTGCATTCTTCGCTCTTAACATGTCTGGAGTCTCTTCTAAGGCTGTTAGGCCTTTACCTTTGACACCTTCCTCCAGATCCTTCCTGTACTCTTTCTGCAGAAGAAAGAAAATGAAAACGGCAAAGCCAGGCTGAGGAGAGTTCTATGCTCTACAACTTTGTTGCAAAAACTAAAAAAGAAAAAAAGAAAAATATTCCCAAAAAAGAATTTTTTAAAACAACAAAGAATANATGCTCTACAACTTTGTTGCAAAAATTAAAAAAAAAAAAAAGAAAAATATTCCCAAAAAAGAATTTTTTAAAACAACAAAGAATATTTATAGGGTTGTATAAGAACCACTGCAACAGAATAGAGTAGTTATTGTTGAAGATAAATCGGAAAGGCACACACATATAAACCCCGCTATGGAACCGTTAGGCTGATGAGTGTCAAAGGGACTCCATAAATGTGAATATAGTTAACAAATAATCAGATAAATGTCCACGACAAATTAGATCACAACACAAAAGATACGTAAACATGCTTAATGTGAATGGTTAGGAAAAAGAAAGTGGTGAAGAAGAAATGCTGCTGAGGATACTTAGTGGAATTATTTAACTTGACAGAGGAAATAAGCACAGAAGAACCGCTACCTCGCTTGCTATTTTGGTTGCATATTTGACATGTAATAAGGATGGTGTAATCTCCAAGCCAGTAAGGTTCCTGCCCTTAATGGACTCTTCAAAGTCCTTCTTATATTCTTTCTAATGAGAGTAAGAAGAAAAAAAGCAAAATAGCAAATATTTATTACATTATTTTTAATTATGTGAAGACCTGCTGGGAGGATGGAGCAATGGTTTGGTATTAATGTCACAATGACAATCTCCTACAGTTAATGCTGTGGGCACCTAAAGCAATAAATCCTGTTTCTGCTAAAGCCCATGAAACAGCTCATTGTTTTCAATGGAAATATGACCTGACCCTGCCTTTTTAAAAAACTCTTTTTCTTTTTTTGTATATGCAAAGAAAACATTCAATGGAATCACTCGAAGATAATTACTAGTGGCCTTATACAACTGTTTTTCATCATGTATAAGCTTTCATCTGTGACAGAACAAGATGATTATTCAAACAAACAGAGAAGAACTGCTTGAAGAAATAGAATGACAAGTCTGTGAACACTGTGACTGCAGACACAAACAGGAAATAAATGGGTTTCTCAAAAAGAGAGTTCTGAGGTGAAAAGAATAATCAGGGTACTTTCTGTGGACTATGATAACCGACACACATACTATACCCGTGTTGCAAAAGTTTAAGTGAAACGTATTTCATATTACTTTTCTTCTAAAGACTTGAAGACATGTTTAAGCTTCATTTACTGATAACTTCTTGATGAAAAATGACAGTTAATATACACTTAATTGTGACATGGGAAAGCTTAATGAATTTTTTAATGTAGTATTTCACAACTGATGTAAAGAAACATGATATAGGTACAATTTTTCAGTCTATCATCATGCACAAGACACATGGAGAATTTCCTGTCTATATCCCTGTGAAAGTTTCAGTATAAAAAATAAATTCTAAAGTTTTTCAGTCTCTCAGCATTGATTTTAACCATACCTCACTCTGCATGAGCTGAGATTCCTTTGCAGTAAGGTATGTTGGAGTTTCAAAGTCCAACATAGGTTTTCCTTTTTCCTTCTCATACTTTTCCTTGTATTTCACCTGAGAAGAGAAAAAAAATGTTAGCCTCCTAAATAGTCAAAGAAACAATTAATCAACTAGTATGTGCCTACTTTGAACAACAGGTCTGTAGTAAAAAAACGTCTAATACTGATTGCCTTCCTGAAATCCATATTACCAACCATAAAACAAAATCAAAAGGTCAGTGGCCTAAAATTCTACTGGCTTGTTTCCTGTTGCAGAGACTAAGCAGCATCAGTTCAGATTTCAAGAATTTACTGGTCATAAGAAGCAAGACAGGTAGCTGTAAAAAGCTAACTTGAAGGCCCTCAGAGTGCTCAAGACCCAGGCTGAGTTCAGCCAGTTAATGGATTCCTGGAGTTTAGTGGTAGGGCTTGAAAAGATGCAGTTTAACCACTTGCTAACTTATTCTGTGCGTGAGTGTTCAGGAAGTAAAATGATCATAAGGATGAAGATATTCTTGCTTTATGTCAGACATTTAATAGCAGCAGCACGTATTGTTTTGGTTAAAGATATTCTGGATGCAGAAAAAGAATGGCAGAGCTCTCCTTTGTATCACTTGAGGCTAGAATGGACAAAGCAGTTGAAAATATACTGCCAGCAACAACCCTTCTTATTTCCATTTCCAGTTTCTGTGATTACCAGGCCCTTCTTTTGATAGATGAAATCAGACTGATAAATGTATTATACTGTGTAAAAAGATCCGTATACAACAGACATTAAGTCACTTCAAGATCTACTCTAGAATGAAGAAATCATACAGACATTTTCTATGTGTTCTAAGCTTCCAAATATTTCTCATTGACTTGTTTACTCAGGTGTTTATAAAGCAGATAGGCACAGGGATTGTTATATACTGGAGAATTTGCTAGGTTAACTTCTGTGGTGGAGACCAGTGTCAGTGAGTGGGGTTAATGAGAAACGCATGACCTACTTACGTGGCTCTGTAGTTCTGATGCCTCCCTTAGATGAACCTGTTCAAGATTATCTGGCACCACATGGTAGTGACCCTTACTCTTCTCATATTGCTTCTTGTACTGGTACTGAAGGGAATGTGTCAAAAATCATCTCAATAAAAAAAAAATCCCTCAGCAAATTTACTTCTTAGGTCCAATCAAAGCAACACTTCAATGAAACATCAAAGAGAAATTAGAAATACAAAAAGGAAAACAAAAAGCAAGAAGTTTAATGCCCAGTATCAGATATCACTTCTAAAGAGGCTGGTGAATAGTTATCCTTTTTTTGAACATTTTGATTGCAACAATTTTTTCAAGATTAAAAAAAGAAAGAAAAAAACACAGTGGATACATGAAAAGGCTATACCAGGCAATAATGAATTTTGCCTTTTCTCAATAAAATAATTAATTATTTTGTTAGGCATAACTCTGTAGATCTAACAAGAAGGGGATGTTAAACATAAACATGAAATGAAAAAACAGGCAAAAAAAAAATTATATATAGTAAGCAGTAAAGAAAAAAGTGAAAAAAAAGAAGAAAATGGTATTTGTTAGTGTAATACAATCAGTTAAAATGTAATAAAAAAAATCAATCCATCAAAAACTTATTAGAGGATTTAAAATATTAGCAGCTCTACAGCTAATAAAGATTCCACTTCCCAGAGGGTAAGTGTGGCAAAGTTGCTAGTTAACGAGGAGCCAATCATTAGGAAGTAGAGGAAGAGATCACTACCAGGTGATGTCCCATGAATAAGGGAGGGAGTAATTGTTACAGGAGGAGCTAGCAGAGATCAGTTTGGAATGGAATCAATAGTAATGGAATAATGAAATGGATCTGGGCTTAGTTAATGAGCTTACAGAACTGGCGAGCTGGCTTGTACTCAGGACGTGGTTCATGAGCAGGGACTCAGACATGTCTGTGACAGGCTTATGAAGTTTCTTTAAATCTGCCTTGTATTTCACCTGCAGGTAAGAAAAGATAAATGACATTAGGAAAAGGAGGCTGCTACTAAAACACGTGATGTTGACAGTATTAATAACATAAAAGGGGTGTTTGGTAAAGAAATTTGAAACTTAATTTCCCTAAGGAAGAAGTGTAAGTAAACATACCTCACTAGCCATGTTGTGAGCATCTTTCATGGTCTTGTAGATTTTAGCCTCCTTTAAATCATACTTTGGTTTTTTACCCATCTCTTTGGCAAAATTCTCCTTGTATTTCACCTAAAATAAGTAAAAAAAACCCAGGTAAGCAGAAGAACAAAATGACGTAACTTGAAGGGACCCACTGGAATAAAGGCAATTTCAAAGATCACTTAATGTAGAAAGAAAAATCTATGTCTGCATTTACAAAATGCCACTTGCAATTTTTCACTCAGTGCCCAGATTACATCTCCTCATTGTAAACATAAGAGACAGTCAAGAGAATTAGGTTGACAGAATACAGCTAAATTCTGACCCTCAGACATGAAGAATTTTTCACTTGATGGGAACTGTGCGTAGATAAAAGATCCCCTATTTCACAAAGAGACAAAAACCGGTACGAGTATGAAGAGTGTTTAAAAGAACTTTTAGATACTTCTTGCAGAAATATGAGCCCTGAAGATGGCAATATAAAAAATACTTTTATATATACTATTATACATATATTGTGGTCTGTTTAAATCAGGAAGAAGGATGCTAATGATGACAAACAGAAGAGTGATATTTACTAGGCATTAGATTATGGGAGAGGCTTAGTAACACTTCCAAACCACAACAGCATCGGCAAGGTAAACCATAGTGACATAAACCACAAAAATCCAGCAGACTCACGCTGCAGACACAGAACTGGTGATAGGACTGAGAGTTTTGCTAATGACTTCAATGTGAGCAAGTCCTTCATCCATCATGACCTGTCCCATCCTGCTGCTGCAGGTGTAGCTAAAGGCCAATTCCTCACTATATCTTGTAAACCTTCAAAATGGATGTTTCCATTAGGAATCTCTGGGGGACTGTTAACTTTTTTTTTTTTGCTTTCAGAGACGTATGAAATTGTTTCAGAAGAGCTACTGAAGAGTGCAAGAAAAAAAAGCAAAGTATTAAAGTTTACGTTCTGTCTTATCTAAATGGATCCCATAGTTAATGTTATGCTCATCACCATTAGAGTAAACTTCAGTAGAAAAATTCTGCAGATTTGTCATTTTTTTCCTGTAGTAGTGTTCTGCCTAGTCTGGAAACAAGCGAGGCAGCATTTCTTTCTGTTTACCAATCCACATTTCCTTGGACATATTTTATACCAACAAGCTAGTAAGCCCCATCCACGGTCTAGAGAAGAACTGAACAATGTCATCAGTCTTTCTGAAATAATTTGATCTAGTTCAGGATCACAATAACACTTTTAAAAAGCATGGAGAAAATATAGGACTGTGGCTGATGAGGAAAAGGATTAAATGGTTCTTCAGAAAAAGAAAAAAAACAATGTATATTCCAAGAAAAACCTATCTGAAAATTGAAATAAAATACTGTAAAATTGAGGCACAGCTGACTCATGCTACAGAGTTTTACAGAATAATTACAGAAACGTGAACAGATAAATTTATATTAATAAAAAAAGAAAGTGGATTGAATGCAGAACAATCACATTTTACACTTTGAATTCACTGTCATACTCTTGTTCATACAGAACCATACTGCTCATGCTGGATACCACTGTTGCTCTTTTGCTTTGCAAAACATGCCAACATTCAGATAAAACACACAGTGTAACAGGCAAATCCACAAATTATATTGCTACTGTAATAAAACAAGAAATATTAACATTTTTGACATAAAGGCATCAGTATTGGTTCTGACCTCACAAAATTAAAACCAAGCAGAAGTATACTAGGATCTGTTAAGTTTTGCAAGCTATGCAGATATGATCAAGATCAGATCATCACGCCAAAGAGTTCACTTTTTTAAGACCAGAAGAAATGTTGCTGGAAGATCTATGCAAAATTAAAAGCAAGCATGCCAGACAGGCACATGAAATGCAGCTAAAAATAGGCAAGCAAACAAAATGGGCATAATACTTTATAAAGATGTTTAAGAGAAGAAATATCTAAGAGGAAAAGAAAGTTAAAGATTATGCCAATTATTCTTTGCTCCCTTACTGCCTCTACAATAGTTAATCTCTCAGAATTAAAATAATCTCATTAAAGCTTGTTTATAAGAGTAAGAGGAGAATCAGGTAGCACTGGAGCAAAAACATGGAGAAAGAGGATCTTATCATCACTGAACGGGAACAAATGTAGTTTCTTCTTTTTGTTGTAATTCCATTGTTCAATTTAAGAATCCTTGGTTCTACTGACAAGATTCTTGGTTGTCCTGACAAACACAGTGGCTGACATTCAAACATGCCACAGTTACATGCAGCAGTCATGGCTAGACATAGAATAAAGACAGATGGCAAGAAGTATAAGCAGCTACGTGCCCTCAAATCACTACAGTGTACACTTCTCAGAGGCTCCGGGGCTGATACGTATATTATACTTCCATTATACCATTCCAGCACAATGGAAACAGAATAGTTTAAATGAAGTTTAAATAGAAGTTTGAACAGTTAAAATGAAGTTTTAGTGTGAATGCCTCACATATTGTATGAGTGGTCACTGGAAGTTATCAGCACTATTATTTGGGATTGACATATACACACATTTCCGTATTTTGCACAGTTTCAGGAAAACCAACTCAAGCTTACATGTCTGTTTCTACTTTTTTGAGGGTGAAAAGGGTGAGTTTTCACATTGCATCAGAAACTTCCATTAAAATCATCAGAAGTTCCAAAACCATTACGATGGGCATAAGAACAATTTCAAGCTTCACATGGTGTTTCTGAAACAGACAAATTCCACACACATCGAATTCTCATGCACTGCCTTTCCAGAGGGGAAAAAAAAAGGTCACATCTAACTGAGCAGTCTCATGAGTTTGGCCACATTCAACACCTTTGACACAAAAAGATTGAGCACAAGTGGTGCATCATAAACCCTTTAACAGCTTGGAATTTAAGGTAATATGCAAGCAAGAGACAGATGCATAAAATTGCATTCCCAGATGTGTCACTTCAAGTTATCTTACATGACTACTTAGCATATTAGCTTTCTTAAAGGTTCTCATCCATGGGGTATCATAAGATGCAGCTCCATGCCCTCTCATATGTCGTTTGAGGTATTCTGCCTATAACATGTAGCAAGAAAGCAAGATCAGAAATGAAACAATTACAGGATTAAAGCATGACGTGGTGAGAAAGAACGAAGCTGAACTGAGGTCCTGGAGGAAAAATTTTCACAGAAAATAGCAAGCATATGCTTCAGAATGATTGGAGAACATGACCGTTGTATAAAAGTAAGCAAGCTTCTATTTCTATATTAACTTCAAAACAGAAGATTCTTTTAAAGGTACAAAGTAGAAAGAAAGTGGCTGAAAGAAACACAATGTCCACCTCATAAGGGATTGATAATAAGAGTTAGGTAAAAGGCTGCTTCTTTTAAAGCCAATACCCAGAAAGGTTCAAAAAAAGAACACACCTAATATCTCAGCCTAAGTATTTAAAAGATCTTGTCACGTCACAGCACTGTTTTAAGAAGATTCTGTACCTTCATTATTGACATTTACTAAATCAGTAGAAATGCGTATTTAACAAAGGAATACCTTACATTGAAATTTAATTTTTACTTCAACACATTCCATTATCCCCTAAACGTAACAATAACTTCAGTTGTAATATTTGTATTACTCTATAAGTTGATACTATGTCTCACTTCTTTCAGTGCTTCAAAGCTTCACCAACTTTATTATTACCTGGCTAGTTAACTTGGACACCTGCTTTGCCAGTTCAATATCTGGACGTCCCAGCATGGTTACACCAATGCCAGCTTCTCCACGCTTTTTATATTCAATCTAACACAGAAAATAAAAAAGTATAGTTTAGTGTGGTGACATTCGCTTTTAAATATTTTACTGACACTGCTTTGAATAGTAAAATTACTGCTAAAGGATTACACAGAAGACTTACAAAACACTTACATCACTAATTAATTTGGCAGCCTGAGTTGCTTTCTTAATATCTGGTCGATCTGCTATAGGTGTGTAGTGGAGCTTTGACTTGGCGTCTTTCTTGTATTCAACCTAATCCATGGTGATAAGCAGAGGAAAGACAATTAGTGAGGTTTATGAGGATATACCTAATGAAGACACAGCAATGTTGCTGGGAAAGTGCACGTGTTTTGTTTTTGGGTTTTTTTTTTTTTTTTTTACATAATTTCACAAGGAATGGATTTGGGAATCTGTTTTTGCAAGCTGTCTACAAATTAAGAAATAAGCATGTGCAATTCTGTCTGTATTTGAAGGCATGAAAAAATTACTAGATGTGGTTTGCACTAGATAACTCTAAATCCTACTATGTGATAAAATAGAAATATGATTTTCAAAGAAATCCTTTATTTCAGGGCAATTTTACGTCTGTAAATATTCGCAACTTTATCTTTCAAAATTAAACTTGAACACGGAGGCTGGGAGGAAATCTAGAAGTATGTGAACTTTTCTGCCAGCTGACTTTGATTGAATTTGCTTACACAAGCTACTTAATTCATGAAATGACATGACAAACTTACTGTACTCTGATTTTTAGCAACTTCCATGGCATGTTTCACATCAGGAGGCTCCAGCATGACAGAATAATTAGACTTGCCTTTCTCCTTCACAAACTTCTTCTTATAGTTTGTCTGTTAAAAGCAAAAAGGGCCATGCGTGATTTTTTAATTTCACATGGAGGTAAATGCTACTGAAACTTGGAAATAAGTTAAATGAAACTGTTAAGACAGATAAAATGCAGTCTCCTCAGTCTCAAAATGTACAGTCCCCAGCTTGTTTGTCGTAATTTGCACTTCAGATTACAAAAGCTTGCTATTCGGAGATAACGAGTTGTGTTTAAACTGTGTTCTGTGAAAAATAAAATCTGAATTAAGGGCACCCATTAGCACTCCAGCCCGTCTCTTTCCTCCAAAGTATTTCAACAGATTCCCAATAAAATGTGCATAGCTCTTTGTTAAAGTCTCTTTCTGGTAGGAATTAATCTTTTCTGACTCCTTGGACATTTTACAATGAGATTCTGATTATGTTGCAACTAAAACATGCAGCAACAGTCAACAACAAATTATAGGTGATAATCTCACCATAAATCATTATCACACTAGTTACTTACCTCACTGACGTTCTTGGTCACCTCCTTCACATGAACAGTGTCCCGTGTTTCTGGCAGGGTTGTATAGGACCCGTGCGGAAGCTGCTTCTTGCTGTGTTCTTTGTATTTGTTCTGAAAGCACACAACAAAATAGGTGAAAAAACAGCAATGCAAGCCCCGTTCCTGCCCCTCACACCTCCATATTAAAAAGCTGTACTTAAAATGAACAAATAACTCTCGGGTGGTTTACCTCAGATACCAGAGAGCTGACATTCTTAGCCAGGAGGATCTGAGGTGTATCTGGAACAACATGGTACGTTCCTCGAGCTTTGTTGTGCTTCTCTTTGTATTTTATCTAGCAGGAAGAAAAGATACAATTTTAAGCAAGGGGTATCTTGTCCTGTGGCAATTAAAAAAGAAATTAGTATTTGTGCCTGCTTGTTTGTATAAAAGTTAGCAAAAAATACATTATTTTTAGGTTTACCAAAATCAATTCATTCCGGTCTATATAATCCTATAGCTCTCATTCAGAATTTTATTAATATATGGAATATTAATGTATTGTTAGTAATTATTAAAGATACTTTGTGTTATACACAAGTTATACCTGCAGGTTTTTTTTGTTGTTTTCTCCAGATAGTATTTTTCATTTCAATAATAGGAATGCAGAGATATCTCTAAAGGTCTAGAGGTGTTCAGGCAATGTTAACTTTGAATATTTATCCAATCCATGATCTAGCCCAGTGACGTTTACAAGATGAAATTTATTCCAAGTTTGCCAATTTGTTAATGAAATAAACAAGTCAAGTCAAATAATGAAGTGAGACTTTTCAAAGCCTCATTCTTAATCCAATCATATTTTCAATAAAGGACTTTATGTAGTAAGCGAAGTTCTAGTAGAACAAAAAAGTGAGTATTCAGGTACTTACGTCACTCGCCAAGATGGCATTATTTAAGGCCAATACTGTGTTTTTATCATCTGTGACGGAGAGTTTGCATCCCTTTAGGAATTCCCGGTCCAGTTTGTATTCATACTGCAGGAAGAAAAAACAAAAGAAGATAAGAGAGTTTCAGGTCTTCTACAATTTTTTTTTTTTATTCTGAACATGAGATGTTGGGAAAGGGGGTGTTCAGTTTGTTCTGATTTTCTTACGTCACTCTGTTGCAGAGATGACTTAGCTGCTTGAATAAAGTCAGGCCTATCGGCAATCCAGTGCCAATGGGCCTTGGCTGCTTCATATTTCTTCTTATAATCCAGCTGTTTAGAGTGAAACAACAAGAAAAAAAGTAGTTAATTATAAGTTGTGTACTTTACAATCACATGAACATCCTCTGTAAATTCTCTTTTGGTCTGTACCAATTACTGACAGTGGAGTTAAGAAACAGTGCATCCACATCAGACTAGGGCTTTCCTCTGGACCATGTGCAATCCAGTGGGAGTCCATTTATTTTAGTTTTCCTACTGCTACATGGAGAAAGCAATATGAATGACTGAAAAGATGTCATGACTTGGAAGATGAGTGGTTTCAGTTCCTTTCTTATTGAAGTGAATGCTGGGCCACCAATACTAGAAATCACAGGAGAGCTTCCCTTAAGTGCTTACTTTATCTCCAAGGACATAATCACAGAGAATTTCTGGGACAGTTATGTCTCTGTCAGGAAACCAGAGGGGAGCTAGTGGAACAGTAGATGTGTGACACACAAGGACCTCAAGTGACCTCAAGGACAACTTGCAAGAGTGAGCACTTTAAGGTGAAATAAATTAAAATCTATTTTATTCAAGCAGCATAAGAATTAGGAGCAATTTTCAGGCTCAAAAAAATTCAACGGAACTGAAAATAGTTTCTCATGGTCTCCATTGCCAGCCCCAAACACTATCCATAATAAAATTAAAGTATTAATAAAATTGAACTCACATTGCTGTTTAGCTTGTACGTATGCCTTGGAGTCTTAATATGAACAGAATCGACTTTGACATTGCAGTGAGATTTATTCCTCTCATACACTTCTTTGTATTTTAGCTAAAAAAAGACAAATATAAGAAATATTTACAAAAATAATATCATCATCAACAAAAAAGCATCTAAGTATGAAAAATATAATATTAAAAATTGCTCCTGTCATGATAAAAGAAAGAAAATAAATTATAGCAATACAACTTGGTATCAGCCATCTGCCTGAAAGAAGGCTCCTCTTCAGAAGCAGTTCTTTTAAATAGAAAATGTAGCAAGGATAACTCACTATGAAGCACAGACTAAGATATAACAAAATCTACACATGAACGGTAACTCTGCATCTAACAGAAATGCTTTAAAGAAGCATCTTCTGATAGGCACATTCAACATTTTCTGAAAATTCATTTACAGAATCTGAAATTCAGCTCACAGTTCAATTCACAGATCGCATGTGAACATCTTTGTCTCAGCGATCCACACTAGTATCTAGAAAATACAGGGATTTTTCCTCCTAGATATACTCATTATATAGCTGCAGCATCTGAATTACTTCCTTGTTACTTATTCTCAGAGTACTATATAGAGTTACAGCAATAGCCTCATTTTGTTTACAGATATCTAAGGAGCAATAATACAGAGAGAAAGCCTAGGGTAGAAGCAGGAATTAGAACCAGGACTCCCAAATCCTATGATATTATTCTATCCATTTCAACTTCCTTTCTCTCTTCAGTCTTCCATTGCCCCATAATCACAACATAGCTCTTTCAGATCAGAATATTTACCTTACATATTCACTATATGTCATATTCAATTAATAAACACCATATTGTATTAAATATCTTATTCAAGGTGCTACAAAAGCCACTAACCAATAGAGGAATAAAACTCAGAAACAAACTCCCTAAATCCATGCTTTAGTTAGATACCAGTTTTGTCTCACAACCTGTGTTACTGGTGAGGGCTTCTCTACCCCAGCCAAAATGTTCCAAGACCTTTTACACAAAAAGACTTCTGGAATACTTCCATACTCTACTGTGTTTGCTGAAAAAGCACTAAGTACATACGGAGTTTTACATGCAAACAAAACCAATAGAGTCTAACAAGAAGCTATTTTTCAAATGACAGTGTTACATACAAGTTAAAAGTGTTGCATCGTAATGTAAAAAGTTAATTATGTGTTTTTTGATACCACAAACAAAGCTAATTTACTTACATCACTTATTCTGTCCTTGACCTTGCGCACATGCAACAACATAGGTGTATCGTGGATCGTAGTATAGCCTTTAGGCTTTGCTTTGTTATATTCCAACTTGTAAATAATCTGAAGATAAAAAATATAGATTATGTTATTTCTTGACATTGTTGGTGTCAATTGAAAAAACTTAGTGTATAATGGGCTACTGAAAATACCATATTCTTAATTATCCCACCCTAAAGGTCAGAATTGGACCTTTGGAACAGACACTGGCACAGGTTGTCCAGGGAAGCTGTGGATGCTCCATCCCTGGAGTGTTCAAGGCCAGGTTGGGCAGGGTTTTGAGCAACCTGGTCTAGTGGGAGGTGTCCCTGCCCATGGCAAGGGGGTTGGAACTAGATGATCTTTGAGGTTCCTCCCAACCCAAAACATTCTATGATTCTGTAAATTCAGAGGAGGAGGTAGGTTTGAAAGGACCTGACCACACTTACATCACTAATCTGCTTGTTGACTTTTGTAGTCCTCAGGTGTTCTGGAGTATCCACAACCATCGTATACTTGTCTTTCTTCTTTTCATAGTCCTTTTTGTATTGGACCTGGTGTTTGGGAAAGACTGTATGTTAACCACACTAAACAAGACAAGACATCTTCAGGAGACGATTCTGTGATTTCATGCATCAAATTGCAAAATCTTTCCACCAAAGCCAATGAAAGCTGAACATGCACAATGAGCTAAACTTTGCAAACCTTTTATTTGCCCCAAAGGCTGCCTATTTCTGTGATTAATTTAACATTTATTTCACTAAGCATAAAAGTTTCCCTTTATCCCAAATATCCACGCCTGAGCTATAAAAGATATCTCAGCAGATCAGTAACTCTTAAAATTCGTAACTGGACAATATCTCATTTTAAAATATTTATCAAATGAAGAGAAATGTGAAACACCTTACATAGCAGAAGAGAAAAACATCCACTGAATATATAAAAATGCCAGGCTATTTTAAAGGCTTTGATAGCAGAATTTCTGTCTTGGTAATTTATTTCTTAAACATCCTCTTGCCCTGTGCAGGCCTCTAAACCCACTTTCACAGAATTGCTAAGAACAGACTGTAAGAATGATAATTCATGGTAGACAGCATGAGGGCAGGTGGAAGAGGACAGAACACATTTTTTAGAAAGAACTTTCATGCTCTGTCGTGCATCAGAAAAGAAAATCATGCTTTTGAAACAGGACTATGACAGACAAAATATAAAAATTATATACAAACAACAATTCGTAACATGAAATCAACTTAGATGAACATGCAGGTCACACAGTGTGATGCTTTTTTTCTTCAAATATACTCAAACTTACCTGCAAGGAGTTTTTAATTAAATAATACAGATAAATTGAACAAAAATGTCAAGTAAAGACCTTCAGTACCTTATTACGGAAGAATTTTATGAACTGTGCTAACAGTATCAAAGAACACCCCTCTCCCTTTTGTGTAATTGTTCTCTACTGTTGCATTTCCAGTTTATAATTTCTATGTTATACGCTGGGTTAACCTGGCCCTGTTGGGAATCATTTTTACCATTGACAAGAGTAAGGTTACTGCTAGAGGCTGGAATTTCGGAGCAGAAATAAATTTGTATCAGTTATTTAATAAACCACATTTTCACCCAACTGGTAGAACCAAAATATATATGCTGGAATCCAGATTAAAGAAACCATGAGAATTTGGTTAGGAAAGTGTCAGGAACAGCTAACATACAACATCTTAAATGTATGGAAATTTGCTCTTTATGTAAGTATGCAAAATATTATATAGAAGTATATATACATTTATTCATAATGAAAGGAGAAAATGGAGGCAAGATCAGCCTGAGCTAAGTGAAGTTCAAATTACAGGAAATACTGTTTCAGTATTCTGTTTTCAAAAATATTTTATCCTAGCTAGCATTAAGCACATCAACAAAACTCTGGAGTCTGATATCTGTAGAAATGTAGAGAACTCCCAAGCATTAAATATTAGAAATCTAAGCAGCTATATTGTACGTTTAATGTCTCCTACAGCAGCAGTTCTTCATATTACCTGGCTCCATAAGTATGTGTTGTAGAGTGCTGTCAGCATATCTGGCCTCAGAAATTCATTACATCCTTGTTGCAGGAGCATCTTGGCAAAGGATTTATATTTTTTCTGTTCATGCAAATGGCAACGAAGCACAAAAGAGACTTGTGAACACCATGAACAGCAACACAGCTCTAGATCCCAGACACTTGAGAGTGGAGAGATTTAGGCAAGGTACTATATGTATTCATTCAGCTGTGCATACAATTTACATCTATAGAATTCAGAATGTCAAGAGTATGTATTAAGAATTTGCATAATATCCCAGTAATGAAATTGTGAAAATATTTTCTGGGAGATAAGAGTAAATTATAGATGAAGGTGAGGGCACTCAAAAACCCAATACATCACTGTTGCTTGAGTAATGAATGCGAAGATAATGTTTGCAGAGGTCATTAAAAGAGAGGCAATGAACAAATGCATGATACAACATGCATTTTTAAAAAACCTCTCCAATGACTTCAACAGGCATTAGATTTCTGATGTCAATTGATGCACAACATATGAAAGTGTATATCCTTTCATACAGTACATACAGTAGAGATTAGCTCACTCAAAAAGCAAGAATTCTTTTTGGGTGGCAAAACAAAGACTGTCTGATCAACTGAGCTAAAACATCACATCACAGGAGAGCCCTGTGGGACTACTCGCTATATCATGACATGTCACGCAGGCAGAGTAGCTGTGAGCGAACCAGGCATTTTCTGGCAGCACTGGCTGCTGCTCCTACAGTACCTGACTGCTCAGTGTAGTCCCCCACTTGGCCAGGAGGTTCTTAGGATCATCCACAATAACGCTGTACCTATCTTTGAGCTTCTCATAGGCAGCTTTATACAATTTCTGCTCAGAATAGCATAATACAGTGTAATAAATTAAGAGAGTGTGAAGACACAAAGAGATCATTGAAACCTCTTTACATGGACTATTAAGGCCGAGACTGAAGTTCACAGCCAAAAGAGAAAAATAATGTATTAAAAAGAAAAACACAGAGAGACAAGATTTCCAAATAGTAAACGCATTTCTAAATTTCGCTGGAATGACCAATATACAATTGAAGGATGCCAATATTTTATCCCTGCCAGTCTTCAATAAGCCATTTTATGACTCGCTTTCTTCATGAAAAGTAACTGCAGAAGCAACTCTGCAACTCTGCATAGATTCTTGATTTGAGTAAAAAGAGAACACCATGAGATGCAAGGGTAAAATACAATGTTATACTATCATTAGATGTTTTGTA
Organism: Eurystomus gularis; assembly: GCA_013400335.1. NCBI lineage: Eukaryota > Metazoa > Chordata > Aves > Coraciiformes > Coraciidae > Eurystomus > Eurystomus gularis. Next base: position 28,804 of record VZZY01026033.1, on the reverse strand, counting down.
AGCAAAAACTATAATCCCTCACCAAAAAGAACATTACTTACATAACAGAAGACATTTAGGCTAGTCCATTTCAATGTATGGAGACCCGCTACTAAAATTTTACTCATTTATATTTTTCATACTAAGATTTTCCTTCTTTGCTCTAGTGAACAATAAGAAGACTGAATATTAACAATCTTCCATAACAAACTGCTCAAGACTAGGTTGGATGGGGCTTTAAGCAAACTGGTCTAGTGGGAGGTGTTTCTGCCCATCTCTAGATGATCTTTAAGGTCCCTCCCAACCCAAACCATTCTATGATTCTATAATTCTTTGAAATAAACAGAGCTATGGTAACTTCAGACATAATACAATCTTCCTAACACTGCTGAAGTTTTTCTCCAGTGTTCCAGAAAAGCAACTGTGATTCTCTCTATACTTTTTTCATGTGATAATTGACAGTCAGTGCTACTAAGCAAGCACCATTATTTAAGATAGCATTTATTTACCTGTCAGCAAAGGAGGAGTTTCTTTGCGATAACAAAGTAATGGAACAGTTTTTTTAGGCACTTTAAACCTGCCCTGTACTAATACTCAGGCAGACAATAAGAACAGCCTTGTCTTTCATTACTTTAGTCTGACCTTAAGACATCTTTAAGCCTGAATATATATTGATTTATTTACAATTTCATAAGGAAGATCAATCTTCAGCTTGGTATTAACATAAACACTCTACTTCAGTATAAGACCCTACAGAAATCTTTAACACTTACCCCATCCATCAACTGAGTTGCATATTTAAAATGCTCATTAATTGGAGAGTCAGCTACATACTTAAAATTAGACTTAGTCTTCTCAAATAGTTCCTTGTACTTACACTGGAGAACAAAACCAAACACACAAAAAAATTTCAACGTTAATCCAAAGAAGGGTAAGGCAATAAAAACATGATTTTAGAAACATTCTTCAGCAAAAACATGGTAGAATTATTGCATATGTACATTTAACATATCTATAAACAAAAAATAGTTGTATGTGTAGTAGTTTGCAGGATGGAACTATCACATCAAGAAAGCAATGGAAATTTCAGATCTTCATAATTTTAAAGCTAGACTTAGAATCAGTAGAAAAATTACTATGGAGCTGATAGCTTTGGAAAGAACAGAGGAGAAGTAAAAGATAATTTTGCCTCTGTTTTCTTTTATAGTAAGAATTGAAAATTTAAATGCTATATATCAAGTTCTACCATGAGTTATTCACATCAATGTCTAGGTCAGAAATGGATTCTCCTGTGAAAAATTTATCTACAATATAAGCAAACATCAAAAAAACATTTAACAACAATTCAGACAGTTTTACTTACCCCACTGTAGAGCACCTTATTCTTCTCTGCCAGAACAAAACTTGGAGTATCCCATGCATAACAGCCAGTGCCTCGGAGCCATGATAAGTCTTCCTTGTATTTGACCTTCAGAAAAGAAGTAAAAGGATTCAGCTTTAGGCAGCACCAAGTGGTAGCTGATCAATGCTGACACGGCATCTCAACACAAGGTGTAGCAAACAGAGCTACATCCATTATTATTCCTTGATGAAATAAGTTACACTTACTCACACTTTGCTGATGATCTCTGATTATTCACGTACCTAATTATTATTCAGACTATTCAAATACCTAATCTATCATTAACTACTGGAGTTCCTGTGTGAATGAAAACCCATTTATTCCTGTACAGTTAAGGTGTTATTGTATGTGTACAGATACATAAAATTAAAGGTTATTATTGGGTTAATAAATCTAAGCAAACACATCCAAAATTAAGACTGTTCTATTAGTTTGAAAAGGCGATGGGCAGCAATTTTAGCCATCTGATTTGCTCTGACAGGTAAAAGTGTAAATCACTCAAAAAAATTCAGCTGCCTTCCCTTTCTCAAGAAATAAGACTTGGTTTTCATTTTGGAAACAGTCTTACAACTTTCATCCTCCCACATCCAGGAAATATTTGAACTCACATCACTAATAGCATCTGTGACTGCACGATGATGGAAATGCTCTGGGCGGTCTGGGATCGATCTCCAGATTCCTAACTGGCTCATATAATTTTCCTTGTATTTCACCTATAAAGAAAATTGAAGAATGAAGTAAACCAATTTGAGAACAGAACACTCTAGACCAGGAGGTTTCATGACATTCATTCTTCTGAAACATCGGAACTAAACCAGTGGAAATGAGATTAACTTGCATTCACCTTTGCAGCAACAAATGCAAGCAAGGGTTTAATATGCCAGAGAAGGAAAAATGTTAGTATTAATAGTGCTGATCATATTATTCTAATTATCTGACACACTTAAATAGAGCGATAGCATAAACAGCATGATCTAGGTTATTAAATAATAAATACTAATTAGGAATGAAAACCTTGTATACATACACTGCTGATATCATCAGTGACCTTGCGATGATAGACAATATCCAGAGCATCTTTCACTGTGTGGTATTTACCCTTAGTATTCTCAAAGGTTTCTTTGTAGCGCAACTGATAAGAAAAATAACATATAAAAGAATATATTTATCTGTCAGGAATCGTTTTAGTTACATTTCCTAACGCTTAGGAATGACATCCAGGGATATGTTGCTGTCCAACATCCTAATGTGAGCCCTGAAGAATTTTAAGAAGCTGCAATTGCCTGCAATCAATAGCAATAGGACTGAGACTTATGGTGAAATCAGTTGGTACAACTAAAACAACATTTCATCCTAATCGCTTTCTGACTGAAGACTGAAGAAAAACCAGCCATGTATCACAGGACTACTCTCTAGAACAACGGAAGTGCCACTTTGGGCATAGAAAACCTACTTAACCTTTCTTCCATGTCCCGATCTAGAAGAAATCAGGGAGATCATTCCAGTCTTTGGAGAAATACTTTCTCAGAGGAGAAATTAAGATGTCCAAAAGAAGTGGGATGTCCCTTTGCAGTATTTCAAAATCATTCTTAAGAGAGCAGTGAGGTGAATCACTAGAACAAAACACTGGCCCAGCACACATCCTTTCAGGATACAATAAAGATCTTACAAAGGAGCAGACTGCCTTAAATCACAAATCAGTATTTCCATGCATGAAGGAAAAAAAATCAATTTCACCTCAATAAGGTTATGTGCAGCAGCTCAGATAATTTTTTTCACTAATCTGCTTCCAAATTAGAAAATGAGCACATTCTCAGTGACATACAAGTTTAGTTCTAACACAAAACTGAGATGAAAATATCTGATAAAGGGTATTCTGTCCTGGCTCCAGCATCAATCACTTCACTCCAGTCTGCACTCTTTGGAGATGTCATGTGTAAGCAAATTGCTTTAAATCTAATTTTTTTCTTTGTTGTAAGACTACATTTCAGTGCAATGGAAAATGAAAATTAATTATAATAAATGAAGAGAAGTATTACAGTGACATCAAGCAAAAACTTAATAATCTCCGTAATATCAAGTGGAAATACACATGCAAATGGGATGGCCTAGTTTATGACCCACACTGAGATATTCTGTGCTTTGCATGCTTGTTCCCCATTGATCTTTTTTGTGTTCTTTTCATAAAGAAACCAAGAAAAAGCAGCAGTGGAAGTGTCCCTGGAGTACATACATCACTGGCATTCAGGTAGGCTCTCTTGGCTCTGATCAAGACAGGTGTGTCAGGGATAGGCGTGTATTTGTCCTTCATCTTCTCATACTGGGTTTTATATTTTTTCTATGGGAGACAGCAAAAGGGAAAAGTTATCTCTTCAATAATTTGCTAATCTAGTACTACGCTAATGCCCAGGGATGCTACACCGAGTGCATAAAGTCATTCCTGCGATGTGCTTCTATAAAACTTTGGGGAAACAAGCTCAGCTCCTCAGCTCTTTCTCAGTCTTCTTTGGTCTTGGAGCTATTGTACCTCGGATTCTGCAAACACGCACTTAGAAACACACATCTTGTAAAATATTAAAACATATTTAAAAAGTGTACTCTTTTACCACAACTTATAAAGGAAATGTGGAAATTAAGCATAAGAGATAGTAAACTAAATAAAGGGTAAAGAGATTTGAGCTTTGAAACTATCACTAAAATTAGATAAATAAAATCTCTAAATGTTCAGCATAGTGATACCAAACAAAAAAACCCCAAATCTTACCTCACTGACCATGTCCTTGACATGCCTAGCATGTGTAAAGGCTGGAGTCTGACCTCCAGCATGATGATGCGGTCTCTCTTTTGTGGCAAGTTCCACGTACAAGTACTGCAGCAAGAAGAAAATAATAGTAATAATAACAATAAGCTACATTTCAAGTAAGTTTTACTTTACCTCTCTGAAAAATTACTGTAAAATCACCATGTATACGTAACCCCACAATTTACCCCAGGAAAAATTAATGTGCCCTTTCCTCTTCAGTATTATGTCAGTTTCTACTCCTAATGTTCTGTAACTTCCAGTAACATGTTCACAAACCAAGAAGCTCAATGCATGTGACATCAATGACCTCTCTGCCCTACATCCAGACCTAGCTTTAGATAAAAGCATCCATAAGTTCTGTTTTTTATGGTATCCTCATTTTGTTCTGCAAATTTAAAAAATTCACAAAACTTGTAGCTAATAACTCAGATAATGAACTACTATATGAATAAAGAACTGAGGATGAATAAGTGTAGATGGATAAAAATATCTGTTCCACCAATGAAGTCAGAGCTTCAGAGAATGTGAACAGAACTGTACCAGGGTTCAATGCTTTATTTCAGACAGACAAAGCTGAACATGTCCATCCATGGTCAACAGGAAAATTCATAGCCACCTAAAAATGAGCAGCAATCACTTTAAACATCCTCTCTAGGAATTCTACATTGGTTTGAAACAGCCTGGAAATATTTTGCTGTATTTAAAAAGTATAATAAGAAGGATTCCCTGATCATTTTTTTTTTTATCAGTACAAATTTTTCACCTGGCTCTGTATCTTTTGTCCCTCCTTGGCTCTTAAGAAATCAGGCGTATCAAGGACAGAAGTGTATTTTGTCTTCAACTCATTGCCTGCAGCTCTGTAAACCAGCTGGAAAAGGAGAGATCCATTAATTATTTCTCCTGTTACATATGTTCACTTAGCAGCTGAACAGTCACAGCTATGTAATAACAACAGCCCACGTATTCCAGAAAAAAACAGTGAGAGTGTATGAGCAAAATTATAGCCAACAAAGATGTGCAAAAATAATACAGAACTTACTTCACTCAAGTGAGTTTTTAGTTCCTGAACTGCTCTGTATCCAGGAGTATCCAATACCACATTGTATTTAGGCCACATCTTCTTTGCAGTATCAGTGTATATATAATTAGACTGGAAGAAGAAAAGCAGTATTACTTAGGAAGCTTTTATGAGTCTTGGTAGTAAAGAAAATTTTACAGTGTAACCCTACCAGTGCTTTGAAACAACTAACTAGCTGCATGGCAAGAAATTCTGTTGTAAGTCATGTACTTAACTTCCTGGAAGTACACAGTATGCATGTAAAGAAATCAATTGTCATTATACATGGTTCTCAGAAGAAAAATCTTACCCAAAGCTTACGCAGGTGACGAGCACGGACCATATCAGGAGTATCATACAGGAAGCAACCCAGGCCCTTCAACCACCTCAGATCCTCTTTATATTTAATCTATGAGGCAACCAGAAAAAGAAAAATCGTTACGTTATCCCTAAACACAGTGTCAAAGCATTTATCTATTACAGAATAGAATGCAAATGATAGAAGCCAAATTCCACCTTCAGTATAAAAGTATCAGGCCTGTTGCATTCAAATATCTTAACAGAAGTTGCTTACGTCACTTGTGATGTCCCCAACATAGCGGCAGTGCAACACCTGAGGAGTGTAAGGCAAGGAAATCAAGTGTCCCTGCATCTTAAAGAAATCTGACTTGTAGATCAGCTGAAAGATAAAGAAAAAATAGCATTTCACATGTTTGTTTGTGCTGAATATTCTAAAACTCTTACAGTTTTTATGTTAGAAAGACACATACATCACTGACAGCTTCCTGCGTGGCTCTGACTTGACGGATTTCTGGTGTGTCTGGAGTGGTATGAATCTTGTCCTTGTACTTGTGGTATGTTGCCCGATACAGCCTCTGTATCAAAGGAGACAGCATTATACACGTTAAAATTTAAAATGGCAAGTCTGGTAGAGTGTACATGCTTCTTTTAAAGGCAGGGTTTTTTGCTAGGCATTGCGTAACTACCACAGAAAAGGGACCAAACATACTGTTTTCTAACCAGGCAAAGAATTTCCACAATTATTTTGATAGCAATATCTCTAATACATGGAGAATTTGAGACTTTCATCCTACAAACATGCAAATACATATATTTAATTTCCATCCTATTAAAGCCAATGATCAAAGAAGTGAGTACATTTATATAAAATCTAAAACTATTGAGACTCAATGTCATACAGACAATAATTTATATGCAACTTTAATTAAGTAGCAGCAGATTGGTTAATAAAAAAATTAGGCTGCAATTGATTTTATGTTATGGTAACAGTTTTACGAGATTACGGAAGGTTAAAGTTGTCAAGAACTTTAAAAAGGTATCCAGCCCAACTCCAAGCCAGGATCAGTGATCCCTTGCCATTCTTGATGGACATTTTTCTAAACTGCTCTTAAGAGCCTCAAAGACCTACAGACACAACTGAAAGGAAATACATGTATTTACTGTACCTCATTAATGACTTGATTCACTTTCTTCACATTTTCAAACCCGACATCTTTAGGTCCCAGAGTATAGCCCTTAGCTTTCATGTGTTCATAGGCTTCTTTATATTTCAGCTATAAAGTGGAAAAAGGAACAAAAACATATAGAAATTACATTTGAGTGTGATTCTACTTACACTACTGCTCTGACAATGATTTATGCAGTATAAAGAGCCAAATTTTTAGAGGTAAACAACTGAGATGGAGCTGTATCAGTTAAACGCACTAGACATCATCATTATTTTTAGTTTTATCATGTGGCCAAAGTTTAATAATATTTTTAATTTCTGTAGCATCCAATAAGGTATTCACATCTGCCTGAAGAGATCTCTATTTTGATAATAATTGCTTCAGATCATTATTAGGTTTGGTAACATCCACATTCTGTTAAGGCAAACATTATCAGTGCTGGGGCTTGAGAGCACTAATAAGATTTAAATGCCCTGAGTGGGACATTAGCCCTTGCCTCAGCTATGTTGCAAGTGCATCTGTCTTCAGCCATGATCCCTTCTTCATTTCCTGGATGGACGTTGGTCCTATGTTATCGGTAACACATCTGTAGCCCTGGATTTATCTTAAACCTATGTTGCAGGTAGTTTGTCTCCAGTCTCTGTTCTGTTTCCTGCAGCTTCTGAATGGATCCCCTGGGACTGACCTTGGCCCTCATTCCTCCCCTTGTCTGGGACTGCTGATACAATCTGTTCTCAGGACCCTGCTCTGGCCACTCCATTCAGGTACTTCACTCTGGATGATGAGGTCACCTATGTCACGGTCACCCTGAGTTCCTGGCTCAGCCATCCCCATGGAACTACCCCACTCTTGTTGCTCTCTGACAAGCAATATCGTATCCAAGAAATAATTGTCTCAAACACTTGTGTGCTTGTACAGGATGGGCATCAAGTATTCCTTGCAACTCCGGTTGTAGAAGGACTTGGTACGTTACTTACATCACTGCCAATGTACTGGACATGTTTAGCATGCTGGAAGCCGGGGGTATCTGTTGGAAGGCTGTATCCAGTGGGTAGAGCATTCACACCAGCCCAGCGATACAAATTCTGCAAGAGAAGAGAGAGTTTGTGACACCTGGGTGTGATATTTGAGAGTCTTCATTAGCTGCATTGGAAAGCTCTTAATTGCAATTGGCAAAAGATTTTCCCTGTGGCTTAAATGACGACATTTTCCCACTTTCATTTTAGAGCAGTGAAATCTAACTTTTCCATCTGAAAAGCTCAAGTCAGACATTAGTTTCTACAGAAGTTGCTTTTTTGACTATCAGAAGCTCTATGGACCCAAAAGTTTTGTACTTACTTCACTCTGTATTTTGTTCGCATTATATGCCCGCTCCAAATCGACTGTTTTGTCAGTAGGAATCATTTTGCCTTTAATATTGTGCATATATTCACTACGATAGACATTCTGAGAAAAAGAAAAGGCAGTTAGAGGATAGACATAATTGTGATGTTCTCTCAGAGTATGTATTGCTTGCATAATATGGGAATTTCTCCTAAAAAATTGGATGAACGTTTTTCGGATTCAGGCAATTAATGATTTTAGTGATTGTGTTCTCCTATCTTAGTAAAGGCACAGGAAATAAATTATAGAAAGCTAGCAATGATTAAAAAAGAATTAAAAATCACATTTCTAGAACTTGTGAGATAATAGCATAAGCAATATTCGGGGTGAAAGGTGATACAAACACTTACTTCACTTGAATTCAAGCCACTGAGGACATTCTGGACATAGACAGGAGTATCCACGACCACACTGTACTTATTCTTCATTTTTTCTGCCTTAGATTTGTACTTAATCTGCAGAGAGAAATTCAAGAGCTCTAATTAGTAAGGCTAGGCATTGTTAATTGAAATTATTCTATTTACCATTTATTTTATAACTGAACTATTCTATTAGTGAACCAGAATTTAAACAGAAAGTGTATTGAAATTATGGCTGAATAAATGAACCTTACCCGATAAGGCCAGCTGACAAGTTTTATCAGGAAATATTAGGAAATGTCAATACTCTTTCATAGAATAGGCAAATGTACCTTACAATAAACATCCAACACACTTATGAAAGGACATACATTCCCAAAACCAGAATGGTTATTCTCCCATTTTAATGGCTTAATCGCAAACTAAGGATGCATCATAAGATCTTGAGAAGGGGAAAAGAAATCATAAAATCAACATCAAAATACTTTTTTAAAAAATATGAATTCTGGACCATTTCTGCTTTACTTCAAAGGTTCCAAATGAAGAATTACTGCTTTAAGAAGATAAGTAAACTTGTCTTTAAACTAGAGAAGGGTAGCTTTAGATTAGATATTGGAAGAAATTCTTTACTGTAAGGCTGGTGGAACACTGGAACAGGTTGCCCAGAGAGGGGGAAGCCCCATCCCTGGAGACGTTCAAGGTCAGGCTTGATGGGGCTCTGAGCAACCTGCTCTAGTTGCAGATGTCCCTGTTGACTGCAGGGGGGTTGTACGAGATGACCCTGGAAGGTCCCTTCCAACCAAACCATTCTATGATTCTAAGTATTTAAACATATGCTTAATGCTTTCCTGAATGGGACATAACCTGACAGTATCTACTACTTCTAGAGCAGCAAAATTTATAAATATCTCAGCAGAGAAGGATATACAACATTTTCCAGATTCAACCAAGAGTAGAACAAAGCTACTCCATCTTTTTAATACAATGGAGTGAAAAAAAAGCTAAGACGTAAAAGTAGTGTATCCACTTACATCACTGCGAAGATCATAGGCATGTTTGGCATGGAGAATTTCAGGAGTGTCCCAAACAAAGCAGCCAATGCCTTTCAGCCAGTTAAGATCATCCTTGTATATCACCTAAGGTATCAGAGCAAAGAAGCAATGTATAAGATTTCCACTAAGATCTACTCCCTTATTGCTAAATCAATCCGAAACACAACTTTCAAATGATGGCAAGTAAGGTTACGGTATTTTGACTTTTTTTTTTGGTTTGAGAAAATCAATGCAAATCCTCTTGGAATTTAAATAATTTCTCTTCACTGTTTCAGTTTGGCCAACAAATTTAAAAAAAAAAAAAATTTAAAAAAACTACTTCCATATCCCACTGTGCAATGATTTACTGACAGTTTGTTGGCCTTCACCCCATCAGAATTTTCTCAGACTTCCCAAGTTTCCATACCTTATGCAACCAAATAGTAAAGAACAATTTGCAGACAGTGTGGCTGAACTGATAGAACTGTAACGTTATGCTATGTATGTAATGTTATGTAATTGTTATGACCCAGTGTCTACACTGATAACACTGAAGTTAGGCACACCGAGTCACATCTCAACCACGCACTTACTACTGAGTGTTTGGAAACCACGATGCAGATGCTGTTTAGCAGTGTGTAATACAACAGATTCAAGTGGCAGCTTCAGAGTTCTCCAACTAAGTTGTTGCCAAATCTTTTCCTCTAACAAAGTGTAACTGCAAGAATCATTTTAAAAAGTGAGCCACCAACGCATAGGGCCTTGAGCAACCTGGTCTAGGAGGAGGTGTCCCTGCCCATGGCAGGGGGTTTGGAACTAGATGATCTTTGAGGTTCCTTCCAACCCAAACCATTCTATGATTCTGTGATTTGTGAACTTACATCACTGAGCTGATCAGTTACTTTTCGAACATGGGCATTGACTTGAAGATCTGGTAGACAGATCCATTCGTGGAGACGTGTGCGGTAATCAATTTCACTGATTTTCTTCTGTGCATCCTTAGCAGAAATGATGTCTACCATGTCTGGAATAATGTGGACTTTGGCTTTATTCTTTTCATATGTTTCCTTGTACAGACGCTGCAGAATTAAATCAGTACATTAATAATGCTGGCAAATAGTCTGAAGCATTAAATGGTGATAAATTTGAAGCAAAATTATTTATATTTTCATAGAGTGTTAGTAGGAGAGCAATCACTTCGACTGTCTAAAGTTTGTATTTTGACTGTCTAAAATTTATATCTTGCCTGTTCTAAAAAACAATTTGCAGAACCTTAACAAGGGTGATAAAATATGATTTGTCAAATTTTCATTGTACTTACGCATTAAAAGGAGGTAGGCTCCCTAGTGCTCTGATTTTATACATAAATCTATTACACTAAAGGTTTAGCCCTGCAATAAATTTAACAGTTGAGTCACAAGCTTGAAAAAACATTCATAGTTGTATTGTAGAATTCAGCTAATTCTAAACACCACCAAATGCATGTGGAAAGGTAGTATCCAGACAAAGGCATGTGGATTCTTTGAGTAGCCTCTTCTGAGATAAGTATGGTTTTATCAGGAAAACACACATCAGAAAACAAACACTTACATCGATATTAAGCTTTCCAACTCTCAGGCACCTTGCTGTATTGGGGTCATCCTCAACACCTCTAGGTATGGTGTACAGTGCTTTGAACTTGTCGTATTCTTCTCGGTATTTTACCTAAGCAGATGCAAAGAAAGGGAACAAGTAACTGACTCCAGTGAGTCAACTGTATTTTTTTGTTTCACCAGTAAACAAAATATTTGAGACCAACAACCAGAGAAAGCTTTGAATGCAGGATCTTGGTTTTCCATTCCATTTTAAATGGCAAAAAAAAGCACATCATAAGTATCATGTTGTAAAAGCAACAACAGCTGGCAAGACGACTTTAAAAATAAATAGACGTAGAATAAGCTATTTATTTATTTTTCCAGCTCTTTCATCTAAAGCTGTCCATGAAGAGAGTGATCTCTCACAAGCCTCAGTTCATTGAAGCTTAAGATTGTGGCACTCTATACTCAGTAAATCATTATTTAATGACTTTTGGTGTTTTTTGGACCTGGATGTTTATGCAATTTAGAGTGAAAAAAAAACAAACAACAAACCTAACCAGACATTTTGAAGAAACAGTTTCTATTACTATGAAATGTGACCTTTCTTTTGATGAAAAAGCAGTAAAGGACTATGTTACCCAAATGTTTATCACAGAAAACTGACTATCTACAGATACACATTCTATTTAAATTAAAAATAGAAGATAATTAGAAACTATGTATGCCTTCATGTAAGGCATGAAGCATTTCATTGCTAGAACTGATGATCTGATTAAAAAAAAGGAAGTGTTTTATTCACTTACAATACTAGCATTATGCTTCAGTTCTTTTGCACGTGCTAGGGATACAGCATCAGAGGGTAATATATAGCCAGTCGCTTTCACTTTATCCCAGGCTTCCTTGTAGAGGTTCTGTGGGGAAACAAAGTCTCTGTGAATGGAAAAATGTCTCTCTTGGGTAATAACCAACAATCAATAGAAATCAAAATCCCTTCTGTTTTTATTTATACACTGTATCTATTACTTAATATCAAGAGGCTGTACACTAGTTTAATCTCAACAGTGCACATACAGGGTGATAAAAATGCTTTCTAACTATTCATGTCCATTCTCATACAGGGTCTTAAATTTTGTTCAGGTGCAATTTTCTTCAGGGAATCCATTTATTTATGCATGTATTTTGACAAGACTGGAACTACAGTTAGAAAATATGCCCTCTGCTTGAAGTACAGCATCTTCCCCATACTCAAGCAATGCAAGTGCTATCACCAGCTTTGATAAGCTCCATGTTTGGACCTTTATCTTCAGAGCAAACAAACAAACAAAAAAGAAACTAAAACTCCCACATTGTAGCACCTTAAGAGAAAAATAATCTTGTAGAAACACTCACATTGCTAAAGAGATGTTTCAGATTTTGAACTCTTTCATAATCCACTGTTTCAGTCACAGTTGTGTACTTGTCCTTAGTTTTGTGGTATTCTTCCTTGTATTTCACCTGTAGGATGAAAGATTTAGTTAACTTGTTCTGATTCTCAAAAGGAGCAGGAGGAAAAGCCTGAGTAGAAGTGGGGAGACTCACATCACTGGCGTTTATAGCACTCTGCACTGCAGTCACATAGACAGGTGTGTCAGTAACAACACCAAAGTTCTGAAGATTCTGTTTTCCTGCAGCTGTATATTTTATCTAAGGAAAAAAAAAGACAAAACAAAACATTTATGCTGAAAAAGACCAGGAAATTCCCTGCTAGCTTCCTTTAAAATTAGTTCTGGACAGCTGAAGCCCAGGGTGACAGCCCAGTTCAGATCAGCTTTCAAAGTGACAGGCCATAGAAAAGAAATACTTAATATATAGCCAGGGAACTAAGGACTAATGAAAATTGCACATCACTGTACAGCACCTAGTAGGCTACAAGTACAATCAGCAAGGCAAGACACTATTTTCCCAGCACAAATGTCTCCCTGAGATAGCAGGTGCACAGGGTGACATACAGAAAGTATTCTCCTCTCACCGTTAAAAAACCCTAACCCTGCTGTCCTTCCATTCTCCTAAGTTTTCTGCTCCTTACAATAAAAGTGATTGTGCCTCTACAGATGAAGCTGAAAGACTACATTATAATAGTTTGAACAACATATTTCTGATGTAATAGGAATTACTTCATTCTGCTCAGGACTAGCACAGGTGTCAGTCCCAGTGAATTATAATTGGAAGAGAAAAAAAGTCTTATAAATATGTACTTATTTGAGGAAACCATGCTTACTTGGCTCTGGAGGTCATATGATTTTTTAGCGTGCAGGATTTGTGGAGTATCCCAGACATAGCATCCAAGTCCTTTCAGCCAATTTAAGTCATCTTTATACACAACCTATAGGGAAGAAAACAGACTACAAAGTTAGGGAGAAATTTGCCTTCTGCTTAAAGAAAGGCATATTTGTTTCTTCTCTATCTCACTATCTTCCACTTGTGCAAACTCAGCGTAGGAGGTTACCACTGAATCTGAACCATTCAGTAATTTCAACCTATTTGGAAGTCTAAAGACCATGGTCATTAATTTCATATTTAAATACTATGGAAGATATTTGAAAGTATTTTATATTACATACCTTGGAAAAAATTACATGAAAGGCTACTAAAACATCAAATAAATAAATGAAACATACATCACTCAAAATTTCCTGGGCTCTTCTGGCTTGAATAACATCATTTTCTTCTGGTGAACAATTCCACTGATGGAAGTATGTTCGGTATTCAAGATCACTGAGGATATACTGGCACTTCTTGGCTAGCACGTGATTCATCATGTCACTTGGAATATGGACATTTGCTTTGGTGTCTTCATAATTCTTTCTGTATGCCAACTAGAAAGGAAAGATTGGGGAAAGGACAAGAAGAGACAATAGTGGTTTTTTGTGTAATTTTGACTCAAGTAGGCTACAGTTTATAGCACAATCTGATGCATGGTTTTTAGACTTAGTGGCTAAGGTCCCATGGGATTGAATAGGATGAAATCTTAACTTCAATATTAACCCCCATTTATTCTGATGAGGTTCTAGAAGGACAAGAATGACCAGAGTTAACAGATGGTGAGAAAACTAGCAAAACTTCAAGATTAAAAAGTCATATGCCACAAACATGTTTTTAATCCAGTCAAATCTTCCTGTCTGAGTGAAGATTATAGTAACTTCATGCCCTGCATGACATGCTATATGTGCAGTGGTGCTAATAACAAACCACCAAATATGCATTTACTCCCTCTTTAACTTCCTACATCATTTCAAGTGCGATTATTCAACCCACACACAAAATAACCATTCAGGAAACAAACATGTTGAAAACACTTCTACTGATGTTATTAAATATTGCGCTATTTAGGTTTAAATATGTCACACTAAAAGAAACAAAATAGAAAATACTAAAGCAAGATTAATTCTCCCCTTACCGCGCTCCTTATTTTCTGGAATTCCAGCGAATGAACAACACTGGGGAAATCACTGATCTCCTTCCCAGCCAGGTAATGGCCTTTCAGCTTCTCAAATATTGCCTTATATTTAAGCTGCAAAATATTCATGTGGAAATTTTAATGGTCATTCTAACAACATATAGGGGAAAAAAAAAAAAAGAGGCAGAATGGAAAACTCATACTAACCTCACTATTTATGTAATTTGCATGCTTTGCTCCAACAACTGGAATATATTTCTCATCCAAAGTATACCCAATGGGCTTGCTGATTTCCCAAGCTTTTTTATAAAGTTTCTAGACAAATAAAAAATATACAGGTTTTGAGAAAAAAATCCATTATATTTTACAAGAAGCCTGACTCTGCCCTTTATATGCACAGAGAATATGACTATTTTTATAGAGTAGTTTCTTATTCCATGGATTGTCCCAATAAAGTAAATGAAGAATGTTCATTTTGAACACTTACTAAGGCAAATAGAATTAAATGTTCCAATTCAGAAAGGTACCTGAGTACAAATTTGAGCTGATCTCTGTTCTTTTACTACATTTGGAATTCAACATTTCTCATCCAGAAGAGTAATAAAACATAACTAAACATTGATATGAACTCTTGTTTAAAAATGCAGTGTAGAACTGACAGTTTTATAGATACATGTTCAAAGTTGTGAAAAGTCTCCAAATACTATTGTTTATTACAAGAGCATTAACTGTGTCAGCAGCACTTTTCTAATACATTGTATTTCGTTAAATATCAAATATATTTACCTTCAGAAAAGTTACGAAGTACCTACTCATATGAATGAGTAGTCACATTTTAAAAAAAATAGAGGTTTCCCATTAAAATTAGTGAGACTGCTCAAAAGTAACCACTTAATGTAAATAATCTACAATTTTCCTCTCTTACAAAAAATAAATGGAAATTTCTTCAGTAGATATTATCGGATGAAATTATAAAGCGGTTTTGTCACACAAACTCTCCTACTACTACTATCGCTATTACTACTTCCAAACACCACACCACAGTGCTTTAAGATCAGTTCAGTAAGGAAATAAATTATTCTTTTCCCAGTGATCTTAACTGGGAAAAACTGAAGAACCAACAGACTAAATAATCTTCTTAGTGCCACCACATAGACTAAAGACGGACACAGAAAAGGAACAGTTTTCTGAAGCCCAGCCCACATTCTGTTGGTTTCAAATCAAAGCTTAGTTAGATATTTATCAACTCTTACATCACTGTACAGTAAGGACATGTCCTTGGCATGGTTCAGCGCAGGAGTATCATCAGACCCAATATACTGGCCTTTCTCAAGGTTAAATGTTTCCTTGTATTTTAGCTACAAAAGTAAAACAAACACAATGTGAATTCCACAACAGAAATAAATTATCTCAACTAGTCCATTCATAAGAATACATTAATTTTCTTTTATATTATCATAACTTCAGTAATGTTGTGTAGTGCATTTCATCCACCATAATACATAGGCAAATGTCATCATTACGTTGCACCACAAAATCCACACAGTATTCTGGTGAAATTAAACATACTGATCAGCATCTACAGGTTAGCAACACCAGGAACTCTACTACCATTATACAACTAACTGCTGTTCACCAACAGGACTCAATTTTAAGCTACTATAAGCAAAATCTATGTAAACTCTAAGTAAGGGACATGCCATACTCTTCTACAGAAAAATGCAGAATTATTTTGGATAGCAATATTGCGTTGTTAATTTGTAGCACTTCTTACTAAGCTTATTTTAGTTAAGTCTATTATTAATGAAGCACACATTTGCACACACACTAACAGAAGGCTGAACACAACATAGTTTAGCAAAAGCAGTGAAGTCATCTGCTAATTCTAGTAATGTAATAGTTTCTATTTAAAAAAAAGAAACAAAAAGTACATACATCACTTTGATTGACAGAGTTCATCTTTGCCAAAACAATGTCCGGTGTGTCAACCACACTGGTATAATTGGAAAAGTTATCAAGGGCTTCTTTTGTATATGCTCTCTGCAAAGAGATGAAATACATAATAAAACACTGTGCACGAGAAAGAAAAGGTAATGGCATAACTGCCAAAATATTTTCTCTTACCTTATTTATTAGCTCTTGTGCATTCTTAACTTTCTTATGTTCCACTGAATCCAGAGGAATCCAACCACAGCCACGAAGCCATTCCAGATCAGATTTATAAATATTCTAAATCATAAAATATAAAAGGAAATAAATTCTTGAACTCAGGATTATATTTTTCACTCTTATTTAATATGGACAACATACATAGATCAAACTAAGTGGAAATGACATAGTAGGCATGTAACATGACTTACATCACTTTGTAGGTCATAGGCCTTCCTCGCCTGAATACAGTCGTTCTGGTCAGGATGGCATGTCCATTGGTGCAAGTATTGGCGGTAGTCAACATCGCTGACCAAGTTCTGACATTCCTTTGCCGCTACAACTGACACCATATCTGGAGGGATGTGAATTTTGGACTTTGTTTTATTGTAGTCTGACTTGTACAATCTGTCATTCTGGATCTCGCCTGCATGCTCAAACCACACCAGTTTTGGATCATCTCTCATACTGGCAACTCCAACATAGTGACCTCTTTGTTTGACGTAGTCAGCTTTGTATTTAAGCTGATGGAAGAGGAGAGAAATATGTATAAAATCAACATTGATTATATTTACTATCTTTTTAGCCTGTTAACAGCTACGGTTTTGTCAACACAAAGAACAGATGAAACAGGTTGTCATCAAATGCAGTCTTAAGTTTTCAGTACACAACCAGATAAAAATATGACCCAAACACTAATGTTACTTTGCACAGTCCTTCCACTTCAAAATACATACTTTTCTAGACTAATATGCTACCGTTTTGCAGTAAACAGTATTTTCAACACAAGAGGAAAGCCTTGTTAGAAAATGTTTGCTAATTAGCGTATTGAGCCTCAGTTTTGTAACAAATTATTTGAGACTGTCTGAAGAGCAGATACTTAAGGTACTTATTTCACACTGTTTTGATAAAATGTATACTCAGACTAAGAGTTATGTAATAATTTCAGCACCTACTATACAAAAGTTTAAAATGCAATGTGCATACCATGTTACAGTTCCACCAAAAGTGGTATCAGAGCTATATATTATCACCATAGTATTACTTCAATTATTTAACAGTTATAAAATATAGAAATCCAACTTAGTTGATTTTGAAAGGGCTGTTTCTGGAGAAAGCAAAGGCGGAGAGGAGAATCTGGCCTTTCAGCACCAATACCTGTCTGAAACCTATAATAACAAAGATGGCTGAATGGTTTGGAGAACAGTAGACTTGAAAGCAGTGGTCATGAAAAGGCTACCGGATGTTACCCCAATGGCAAGCTTCCTATGTCTGATGTTGAATTTAAACATTACCAGGCTTCCAAGCACTTGCACTTCTAATGAGAAAAATGATTACCTCACTTTGGACATCATTTGAGTGTTTGGCATGACAGATCTGCACAGTGTCAGGAGGCAAGAGGTAACCAGTGGCTTTTTCTTTCTCCCAACTTTCTTTGTATAAATTCTGTGGAAAATAAGAGAGGAGAAATTTAACACTACTATAATGATCATTATTACAGTAACCTCTATTAAAGTGTAAGGATAATAAAACCTTTCTTTAGGATGTTCTTAACAAGGCAAGTTTTCTAAATTCCTTGAAAGAGTTATGAATGTGGGTAGAAACTGTCAAGGAGAGATCACGTACCTGATTAAGAATTCTGGCTGCCTCTCGGGCCATATCCAGCTGTGGTGTATCTGTTAGAGTATAATTTGACTTGGCCTCATTCCATGCTTTGTGGTATTTAACCTAGAACAGAGGAAGAAATGACTGCCTTGCAGCATCACCACAAAATTGAGAAAACTTAATACCAATATTTTATGCATGAAATAATGTATAAAACCAGGAATTTGCAAGGCTATTAGACACGACACTTTAAATATACATCCATGCGGATTTTTTTTTTCAAGGAAATTATGCAAGACAAAAAATGACAAAATTTCTCAGAGACAATTTTGAAAACTTGTTCCAAGGCAGCTGGATGGACAGGGGAGAATCTTCAGAAGTCAATGTTATGCTGCCTTTTTGGTCGTACAGCCCATAGCCAAGCAAGAAGGGTTTGAACCAGGGCAACAGATTTCAAGCTTTTTAAGAGCAAAGCTCTTTACTCAGCATGGTCTAAGCCTTCACAAACATACAGAATGGCAAGCTGGCAGCACACCAGCTTTACTCATGTTTATTGTTACACAACAGTTAACTAAAAAGTGTAAACTCATGTTGACCTAAGTGAGAAGGTTTAAACATTATGGTTGCCAGGGTGCAAGTGGCTATTAATGTTCATGCTGTCAGTGATATCAGCCAAGACTGAAGGGACTGGCTGCAGAACTAGCCCTGGCTTTTCACATCTCTAAGAGTGATGTTACTCTGCTTGAGGAGCTTCTTTCCTCCTAAGTGATGGAGATGAGCCTGTGACACCCTGTTCATCTTTATGATACAAATTCACAGAATTCCCCAGGACTGATTGAGAAATCTTTTGCATATTTTTTGAAAACACCCTTTTAAAGATAAAATCCTACTATGTAAGTACACAGACCAATTTAGCAGCCCAGAAACGTGCTAGCAAACTTACATCGCTAAGAATTTCACTACTATTCTTTGCTGTGATATAATCCACTCTGTCCGCCACTGGAGTAAATGGAAGAGTTTCAACTTTTGTACGGTACTTTCTCTATACAAGAGAAAAAATGAACAGTCAGATTATACAGAATATTCTATAGCTAACAAAGCAATTCTGAAAACAAGTTTACATGGAAAGAAAAACTCTCCATACACAATGAATGCTGTGCAAATACTCCAATTATACATTTTATTTTAAAAAATATTGATGTATTTAGCCAGTAAAAATACTTTAAATTATAAGTACCCTTAAGAAAATTAGAGTATTGAAAACGATTTTGTTACCTCATTGAGGAGGTCTCCAGCATATTTGACATGGTTGATTCCAACTGAATCATTTGGTAACCATCCAATACCCCGTAGCCATTCTAAATCGGATTTGTATATCACCTGGGAAAACAAAACAGGGTCCATGCTGTTAGCTACAGTTCCTTGTACAACCCAGCAAGATTCATAAATAATGGCTTTTACATCCACTGGTTAGAAAGAGAGCAGTAATTCCACCATAAGCGCTACATCTGAACATATCACACCTCAAACTTATAACAGTGGCACACACTTTGCATTCGTAATGAACAGCAAAGCCAATTCACTGAATTCGCCGGAGATTCCCACTACCTAAAGCTGAAGCAGACTAAGAAGAGACAATACAGTCATAAGTTAAGTCTTCATGTTAACTTACATCACTCTGAAGATCGTAGGCTTTCCTAGCATGTATGAGATCATTCTGATCCGGAAGACAGATCCACTGATGCAAGTAATGACGGTAATCAACATCACTGACCAAAGACTGACCCTGTTTAGCTGATACAATTGATACCATGTCTACTGGTAGGTGGCACTGTGTCTTCCATTTGGCAAAGTGTTTCTTGTATTCTAGATCACTCTGAACTTTGCCTATGCCAAGGGCAAACTGCATTTTCGTATCTTCGTTTGCATTTGGAACTCCAACATAATGTCCTTTCTGCTTCTCGTGTTCCAGTTTGTATTTATACTGGGCAAAGAGCAAAGACCACCATTACTAACAGTTATCATGAAACAGCTCTTAAAGCATGTGAAGAGGTAGATGCCCCTTTCGGCACTTACATCACTAGCAATTTCTCTAGAAGCTTTGGCTGCCTTGATTGGGATCGCATCTGCTCTCAAATCATAACTGATCTTCAACTCATCCCAAGCTTCTTTATACAGTTTCTGAAAAGACAGCAAAATACCACACATATGCTAAATACTCTGGCATTTGCTATTAAAGAAAAACGTTTACTGCCATTTGTTTGCTTAAGTACCATGAGATTTTTTTATGCATTACTCCTGCTCCCAGCCAGAAATACTGCTGCAAATTTTACTGCCTTTCAAACATGCCCAGCACCTGCAACAGCAGTTTTGCAACCTACATTGCACAGAAGGGTGTTTGTAAAAGTTTGGAAAATATTTCTATGCCTTAGCTCTCCTCCATTTCAAAGAAACATTATCTCAGTGGTGCATGATATCACTAATTTTAAAACAGTTCTGTAAAAGCACTTATTTTCAAATGTCTAAATACTTTAAGAGCACACAGCAGAAACAAGGGAATGTTGCAAGCCCCGTATGAGGACAAACGTCAATGACATTCACATGACTTAACCTTCAACTTTGTAAGTAACATCTGTGCATTAAAATGCACAGGATACACATACTATTTTACAGAAATGTAGAAAAGAGAATGAGAACCATACCTGGCTATAATTCGCAGCATTAGACTTGGCTAGGTTGATTTCAGGTGTGTCTGGCATAATATGGATCATAGTCTTGTCCTTTTCCCAGGCTTCTTTGTATTTAGGCTGTGAAAATAGTTCATTTTATGATATTGTAATTATGGAATTTCACTTGTCAGTAACATCAAGTCCATAAATCTCTCCTAAATTATCACCTCTTAAAATATCTGACTTAAAATACCACCGATCAATTTTATATTTTAGCGGTGAGACTTCAAGGCTAAGAACAGTTAAAGAGAAATCACTTTAAGAACATCGCAACTTACAATGCTGACTTGTTCGGCATTTGCCTTAGCTAGGACAACATCCGGAGAATCAACGATACTGGTGTATTTCAGGCTGTCAATAGGCGTCCGATACACGTTATCACTCAGGAGATCCTGGGCCTGCTTCACTCTCCTGACCTCTGGAGAATCATTAGGCAACCAACCAATTCCACGGAGCCACTCCAGGTCTGATTTATAGATAGCCTGTATCAGACATAGTCAGAAAAGGAAAACATTGCACTTAAAATGACCGTCTTAATTATTTTAAACTAGATAGAGGTGTATGTGTTTCAGAAAGTGTAACATCAGCTAGAGCTAGATCAATCATTTTTATATACAAGAGATGTTCGGTGTCATGAGTAAAATACAGTTTGAAAGCCAGATTTTAAGTTCACTTCTTAACACATTCTAAGCCTTGTGATATAAAATATAGGGGAAAAAACAGAACAGAACTGACATTATTGATGATGAGTATTAGGATCTTAGAAAAGTCTTCCTGTCCTCTCCAAAATACTTGTTCCTCTAGTCAATTCAACAATTTAAAAGTAGGAAAGCCAAGTCAGCAAATCAGCTGTGCTGACTCCTGCTTTGAAATCAGCCATCTTACATAGTTTTCTTGCTATTAAATAAATTGCCAAGTTGACTCAGATAACCAGGGGTAATAAAAGCCAAAGCAGCAAGCAGATGTTATTTCCTAAGTCCCATCAAATCAGAATACTCCAAGTGCATACATAACACAGCAGATACCACCCAAAGCTTCTACAAAATTTAGAGATAATATCTTTTAAAGATTTTAAAAAGCAGATAATAGCAGTAACACGTAAAACTGAAGATGTCTAAAGATAAATCCTTTGTGACTGTATAATATCAAACCATCGAAATAAGGCTATAATAAACAAGTAGCAACAGTAGTTAACTATCACAACACTACATATACGTACATCACTCTGTAGGTCATAGGCCTTCCTTGCATGGATCACATCATTCTGGTCAGGCAGACAAGTCCACTGATGAAGGTACTGGCGATAGTCAACATCACTGACTAGTGTCTGGCACTCCTTGGCTGCCTGCACTGACATCGCATCGACTGGTATGTGGATCTGGGTCTTTGAATCGTTGTACGCCTTCTTGTAAAGCCGGTCGTTCTGCAGCAACATGGCACGGGTGGCCTGGGAAAGCTTGGGATCTTCCTGAGCGGTTTTGCACCCAATGTAGTGGCCTTTCTCCTTCTCATGCGTTTGTTTGTACTTGTACTAGAAATGCAGAAATAACATAAGCAGCCCCATATTGCTCACCTGAACATGACTAATGAACAAAAGGCTTTCAGCTTCCTAAGCTGTCAACCCTTTGAACTGAACTTCACTCAGTTCTTCTGAACTGGACACAGGAAGAGACAGACACAGCAACAATATTATGAGAAGACTGTACCTCACTGGCAATGTCTCTGGAAGCCTTGGCCTGTTTGATGGGAATGGCATCAGCTCTTATGTCATAGCTTTTTGCCTTGGCCTCATCCCAGGCCTTCTGATAATGTTTCTGCAAAGAAAATTTATCACCCTTGTTACATGCAGTTCAGACTCTGCTACAGATGCCTTTTTTTTAAAAACTCCTTTGGAAGAGTAATTGCCATGCTCTTAATTTAATAATGCTCCACATGCATAATGATTTTATTCTCTTACGTTGCTGATGTTGAGAGCATTGACTTTGGACTGCAGCATTACAGGAGTATCAGAAGGTATGGAAATCTGTGTCTTGTCTTTATCCCAGGCTTCACGATACAGACGCTAAGGAGAAAGGAAGGATAATGACATTTCATTATGGTCTGAACACTGAAAAAAAAACACCAACAGGAATTCTTTGATGAACTGGATTTGAATTAGTTTCAAATTAGGCATTCCCACAGTAGAAATTCTATTCTCCACCACAAAGAAAAGAAACGTCACCACATAAATGAAAGATAAGTGAAAGGCAGGCTTACATCACTGATCTGTGAAGCATTGATCTTAGCCTGGACAACATCAGGCGTGTCAGTAATGCTGGTGAATTTCAGCTCCTCAGGCCGTGTGCGGTACAACCTCTCGCTCAGGAGCTCCTGGGCTTTCTTTGCTTTGACCACATCCACAGACCCTTCGGTCAACCAGCCGATGCCACGCAACCATTCCAGGTCTGACTTGTACACATTCTACAAATAAACCAAGGGTTACTGATGTTGCAGAGACAACTCTACATGCAGAGAGGTTTCACACAAGGCTTTCCCCAAGCTCCTTCTTCCAGAGTTACACAGCAAGCAGTCAATGATGCTGTGGAGTGCCAGACCCATTCCACATGCAGCTAAATCCCTGATTTGTCCAGGGACAAATCTGCAAGCAAACATTCTGCAGCAGACCAAAAATCTATCAGAAACACATGTTTCTCTTCCATGTGAATCCACTGGAATATTTCTAGCCCCAAAGATGAAAACATTATTGATGTGGAAAAGATCATACAGATGAATTAAAATAAATATACCATTAAAATAAACACCAGAACTGACTGCAAGCTCATGAACATGCATTTGAAAGTGTATTTGCCCAGTCACTAGCATACAAAGCCTCACACACACCAGCTATAACACTTTTCTACAATTACTGTCACTCACGTCACTCTGTAGGTCATAGGCCTTCCTTGCATGGATCACATCATTCTGGTCAGGCAGACAAGTCCACTGATGAAGGTACTGGCGATAGTCAACATCACTGACTAGTGTCTGGCACTCCTTGGCTGCCTGCACTGACATCGCATCAACTGGTATGTGGATCTGGGTCTTTGAATCGTTGTACGCCTTCTTGTAAAGCCGGTCGTTCTGCAGCAACATGGCACGGGCGGCCTGGGAAAGCTTGGGATCCTCCTGAGCGGTTTTGCACCCAATGTAGTGGCCTTTCTCCTTCTCGTGCGTTTGTTTGTACTTGTACTAGAAATGCAAAAAGAAATATTAAAAGAAATAGTGAATCTGGGATGAATTTCACATAATTTCATATTGCTACTGATCACAAGTATATTCTTTTATGTTATGAAATACACTCATTTAGCGTTTAGAAATGCCTAATGCATCCTTGCTCCACAGCTTCTGTTTATTTTTATTGCATTTTATTATTTTCTAATACCTGCTTAATGTCAGGATTTATAATTTAAAGTTTCTTTTGGAAACTGTTACCCATTTTTTCTGCACTGAATTTTTTGTTAGTAGGCTTTCAAGATGAGTCCGATATACCACAGGATTTTATATTGTACATAGCTTATTACTTCATTCTTGCTTCTCAAGTTAACTGAAAAGAAATGTAAAGAAAGAACATACGTCACTCGCAATATCTCTTGATGCCTTTGCACTTTGGATCGGAATTGCATCAGCTCTCATGTCATAACCCTTCTTTTTGGCCTCTTCCCAGGCTTGTACATAAAGTTTCTACACAAAAGAAGGCAGAAAATGGCTTCTCAATATTCTGAAACATGGAATTTCTACATTTCATTTTTTCTTTAAAATTTCGTGAATGAGTATTTTGGATAATTTTTATGGTCAAAGAAGTGATTACTTAATTTTTGAATTTTCTCTAGTATATACGTAGATGTTCTTACATGGCTAACATTAGCTGCATTTGCCTTCGCTAACAAAATTGTCGGGGTGTCAGGCATGACGTGAATTGATGTTTTGTCTGCATCCCACGCTTCGGTGTACAAACGCTAGGAGAGAGGAAAACACATTCCTTTAGAAAGATTATGTGTGTCATGATGGAAAGACTGTCCAAGGTGTCCAAAGAAAGTACTTTACAAACTGTGAGGGGTAGTTCAAGCAAGCTTTAAATACCCTGACATAGAAAAGCTTCTTATTGAACAGCTCAAGAAGGAAACATTGTCCTTCTTCATTATTTCTCAGGCTAAGTTGGCACAACAATTTATTGGTTTGGGATTGCTGGGAAACTGCAGTAGGAGGAAAATGGTATTAATTATTCTGCTTTATCTGCATGAGTTGTTTGATCTTAAGCATTCTATCTTATAGAATAGTCATGGCACCACCACCTATGGACACACCCTAACACCTTGCTGGAACATCATTTCTGCAGATTTCACAATATTGTCTAAGAACAGCAAAAGAAATTTAGCCTGCTGTGTCAGAGGTGAGCTTTGTATAGCGAAGTAGTGTTAACAAAATAGAAAAACCATGCCAAACAAACATTTAAAAATAGGAGTTCAGCTGAGATGGGAGAAAGAGGGAAATTCACCAAAGATTTTAGTATTACTCTTGAAAAATGTGATTTAGGTGATTTTTTCTGCACATTTTTGCTTAGTGTTCAGTTCAGACAGAGCCCGAGATAAGAGCTTTCTTGTGTAAAGGCTGAACCTGAACATTCATTTTCCCTAAATCTACAATAAAACCGTTTAGTCTTACTTTGTATTTTTCAACTCAGGAACAGGTTCTATTATTCATAAATGGTAGTGATTTTCACAAAAAAAAACCCCCAAAACCGAAACAACCCCCACCTTGTTCATGATCTCAGCATTTTGCTTGGCTAAGACCATGGCCAAAGAATCTGTCACACTAGTGAATTTAATCTGGTCTGCTGGTTGACGATACTTCCTTTCACTCAGGATTTCTCCAGCTTTCTTGGCTTTCTCAACTTCCATGGAACCAATAGGGACCCATCCAATTCCTCTCAACCATTCCAGGTCAGATTTGTAAACAGCCTGAAAAGCCATGAAAGCACATTATTTATGTGCAAGTGCAATCAAAACCGAAAATAATTATAAATAAGCATTTCCTAGTGTATATCAGCAATTGTATGTATTTCTGCATATTAGCAGGATACAGTTTTGAAATAAATTGTTATTTTTGAAGAGTTATTAAAATTATTATTAACTAACAAAAATAACAGAGTTACCAAAGAACAACAAAAATACCACAATTACACACAAATTACAGCTCAGAATAAGGACAGAGAAAATAGGCTTAAACATAAATTTGATGACAGAATATTAAATATTTCACCTCTATCAAGATGTCTGATGCAAGCAACTAAGGCATATTATATGTTTTTGAAAAATTATATTGTGCAAGACTCTGTATATTTAATTACGTATTAAAAATGTACAATTTTACTCACATCACTCTGTAGATCATAGGCCTTCTTAGCATGGATAACATCATTCTGGTCCGGCAGGCAGATCCACTGATGCAGATAGTGGCGGTAATCAATGTCACTGACCAACTCCTGACATTTCTTGGCCAACACAATGCCCAGCATGTCCACTGGGCTACTGAAATGTGTCTTGGTCTTCTCAAAGGCTTTCTTGTACTCCCTGTCACTCTGGATCTTGGCTACGTGCATCGACCACATCATCTTTGGATCATCCTCAATGTTACGGGCTCCAATATGGTGGCCGAGCTGCTTGCGATAGCCTTCCTTGTACTTGTACTGGAACAAAAGTATGTTCATGGTCACATGGTATATTTATAAATAATTCACACAGTTTAACATAATAATTAATATTTTGTTTAGAGAAAAAGATGCGTTAGGTCTTTCTACCTTTTAATTAATTTTTACATAAAAAGGATTTTTATTACAAATATCATTATCTCTCGTTCCTTATGTAATTATATCACTCTTTCAATTAACTGTCGCATGCTTACTAACAAGCTTGATATTCCACATTCCTTTACCATTAAGATGCAAAGACATTTATTTTAAAAGCTTGTTACCAAACACCTTAGTGAAGGCAGTCTGAATTGGTCTTAATACTGACAGTTTAAATACCGATCTTAGTAGAAAAACAAGAAGCATAAAAAACTGTTATCCTCTGTCTCTTGGTGATACTACCTCATCCCAGAAGCAAAATCTGTCATAGTCATTGCATAATTTTTTTCCCGGGTTTTTGAATACAGACATCTTGAATTTCAACGTGACACTTCCACAGAACTATTTTTTTCTCAGAAAAAAACAACAATTTAGACCTTTTAGAATTGATTTACTTATATATCTATTTGGGGCATAGATTATGAATTATTTCCTATTTTGAATTAGAAATTAATTTGCCTAACTGTAGCACAGCCTTATTGATCATCCTACTTGAACATCCTCGGACATCAATGGAACTATTACAGGGGGCACGGAAATAATCCTTGTACTATTTTATTTATTTATTGCAGTGATACATACTTCAAGTATCAAAAAACTGGCTATCTATCCCTTTATGTAGTAAAGGAATACAGTAGAATCACTGGATTTCAGTATTATATATCTCATAAACCTAAGGGATTACATTAACAAACAATGGAACAAACATTGATTGTTTGCCATTACCAAATCCATAGAGATATGACAAAAAATCTGCTTACATCACTGGCAATCTCTCTGGAAGCTTTGGCAGCTTGAATAGGAATGGCATCAAAGCGCAAATCATGACCCTTCTTCTTTGATTCCTCCAAAGCCAGTTTGTACATTTTCTGTAAGAAAAATATTCACATTTTTGTTTAAAAAACCAAAATTATACTTCAGTTAAGCACATCTGTGTGATAAAACAAATTAAATCCCTAGAAAATATTGTTAAAGTTCAGACAACTTAAATATTTGAAAACAGCCCTATATCTTCTCTAGAAAATAAAAAAAATGCAGATTTCAAAGATCTTGTAATTATATTGTAGATGCTTTAAAACTGGAAATCATTTAGGGAAAGCAATGAAAACGATATTCTAAAAGTGAAATTATTTATTTGCATACCTTGCTATAGAAATTATTTCTCATTTATGGCAGATAAGGTATTTTAAAACCCCTACTATATAGCCAGGAGGTAAATGCTAGCAAAAGGACAACTCTGATTTTAGCAGTGGAGATGGCAATTTGTGAAACTAAACAACTCAACAATATTATAATATTAAAAGTCAGAGATGCTAAAGTTGTACTTGTCAGAAATTGTTTAACTTTCTCAAATCTTCAGTTTAACTCACCTGACTGTAGTTTAATTGGTTTTGTTTAGCTAGTAGGATTTCTGGTGTGTCAGGCATGACATGAACCATGGTCTTATCTTTATTCCATGCTTCAGTGTACAAACGCTAAGAAAGAATACAAGAAGAGATTAATATTGCGTTGCAAAACAAGGTAATATCTGATTAATCAGGTAAAACATACAGCATAAAACATAAAATCATAGGAAATATAGCATAAATGGTTATGTATTTCATCAGGTACAGACACATTCTTAAAAAAATCATTTCTCTAAGGAAATTTAAGAACACTTAAACTGCCACATCACTTTAGAGTAATGAACAAACCAAAGCCTTATTACTGCTCAGTGCATAGACATGTCAAAGAAAAGATTAAAATGACATATGTAGAATATCGTGACAAAATGAGATTTCCTTTGCATGGCTTCATAGTTTTGATTTCAATAAACAACACTATTTGAAAATACATCACCTATAAACTTCAGCACTACCTGTGATCACAACACTTCTTATCCTGTCTTGAGGGTTTAGGCAGACACTGCTGACTTGTTACCTCATCAAATCAAGACTCACCT
>VZZY01026032.1:38554-59007 GCA_013400335.1 Eurystomus gularis | reverse complement strand
TGGAACAAATCATCTTGAGTGCCTTCACGCCCCATATACAGGACAAGCAGGTGATCAGGCTCAGTCAGCATAGGTTCATGAAAGACAGGTCCTGCTTGACAAACGTGATCTCCTTCTATGAGAAGATGACCTACTTAGTAGATGAGGGAAAGACTGTGGATGTTGGATGTTGTCTACCTCAACTTCAGTAAAGCCTTCAACACTGTTTCCCAGAACATTTTCATGAAAAAAATAACTGCTCNCTGTTTCCCAGAACATTTTCATGAAAAAAATAACTGCTCATGGCTTGGATAGACGTATGCTCTGCTAGGTAAAACACTGGCTGGATGTCTAGGTGCAAAAAGTAGTGGTGAATGAAGTCAAATACAGTTGGCAGCCAGTCACAAGTGGTGTTCTGCAGGGTTCAGTATTGGGGTCACTTCTGTCTAATATCTTTGTCAATGCATAAGTGGATTGAGTGCACCCTCAGCAAGTTTGCAGACAACAAGAAGTTGGGCAAAAGCATTGATCTTCTTGAGGCTAGAAAGACTCTACAGAGGGATCTGGACAGTCTGGATCAATGGGCTGAGGCCAACAGTATAAGGTTCAACAAGTCCGAGTGCCAAGTCCTGCACCTGGGCCACAACAACCCCACCCAACACTACAGACTTGGGGAAGAGTGACTTGAAAGCTGCCTGGTGAAAAAGGACCTGGGGATACTGATCAACAACTGGCTAAATATGAGCCACCAGTGTGCCCACGTGGCCAAGAAGGCCAACAGCATCCTGGCTTGTATCAGACATAGTGTGGCCAGCATAACTAGAGAAGTGATTGTCCCCCTGTACTCGGCACTAGTGAGGCCACACCTTGAGTACTGTGTTCAGTTTTGTGCTCTCACTACAAGAAAGACAACTGGAGTGGGTCCAGAGAAGGGCAACTAAGCTGGTGAAGGGTCTGTAGCACAAGTCTTACAAGGAGCAGCTGAGGGAACTGAGGTTGTTTTGTCTAAAGGAGGCTGAAGGGAGACCTTATCTCTCTCTACAGCTACCTGAAAGGAGGTTATAGTGAGGTGTGTGTTGGTCTGTTCTTCAAAGTGACAGGCCATAGAGCAAGAAGAAATGGCCTCAAGTTGCACTAGGGGAGGTGTATGTTGGATATTCAGAAAAATTTCTTCACTGAAAGGGTTGTCAAGCACTGGAACAGGCTGCCCAGGGAATTACCATCGCTGGATGTGTTTAAAAGTCATGCGGACATGGTGCTTAGGGACATGGTTTAGCAGTGGACTTGGTAGAGACAGGATAATGGTTGGACTCAATGATCTGAAAGGTCTTTTCCAACCTAAATGATTCTATGATTCTATGAAATGCAGCACTCTCAAAGGTACACGTATGTTGGTTTGTATTCATTGCCTGCACTCCTTTTGTTTCAGTCACTGGCAGCATGTACAGAGCTACCTCCATGCTTCTTAGACTGGAACTCCACTGCTTTTTTGAGTCCTCACAGGTGGAGGACTCTTTCATTTTCAAGATGAAATTGAAACAGCTCTTGGAGTATGACGTGGGATGAAGGAGAGAGCTGGGAGAGCTGAGCTTGTTAACCCTTGGCCTTGGCCATTGGCCCTCGGCAGGGCTGGGATGAGAAGCGGGTGGCACTGATGGTGCGAATTCACCCACCACAGACATGGATGCAAGTGCAACAGCATAAGGTTTCAGAATGGCTGTGTTGGCAGGAGACGTGGTGCTTGAATACCACTGTTCCTTACATGTGTCTTGGAGGTGGGGCTGCAAACAGGCTTTTCCAAGGCTACTTCTCTCCTCACAATGTGCTGCCCTTGTCATCTGTCTGCTTAGTCTGAAGCCAGACTCGCTGTATATATTTTGTTCTGGAGCAGGGTCATGTTAAGAAAGATTCCTCTTTTTGGTACTGATAAACAGCCAAAATATTTAGTTATAGTCTGAACTAATGTGAAGTAACATGATGGAAAAGTGCTTATGGAATTCCTGCATGACAAGTTTCTTTCTGTCTCAGCCAGTGAGGCAAGCAACAGAGCAATAGGATAATCAGTTCTTACAACTTCATAATTACCTGCTCTGATACAGACCGGCTTGAAGAAAGACCATTTTATCTGATACACATTAATTTGAAGAAAGGTCATTTTTCCTAAATTATTTGCTTCTCAAACCCAAGCAAAAAGACCTGTCCCATTTAGAAAAGAAGGTGAAATTTTCATTCAATATATCCAGATTCCTTAAAGTCATAAAAACATTGCTTTATTTAGCCTGGTGCTATATTTCACAGTGTGAAACACTGGAGACATTGTTAAGGAATCTTAAAAATGAAAAAATGTTAGAAAGACAGTGAGCAGAACTCAGGCATTGATCCTGTGTCCGTTGGATTTCATAGCAAAACCACAGGTCTGTTCCCTGTGATGAGAGCTGATTAGTTTTTCTACCAGCAGCACTGTCTTTCTTGTTAGATTTACAGGGTAAGGCGGATTTTTGGGAATCCTCTAAAAAACCTTGTAACATTTCAAGGTTAGAAGTGGGTGACTGCTGAGAAAACCTGGCCAATAAGATAGTTACACACAGAGAAACCTTTATCTATGACGAACTGTAATTATATAACTGATTACTCAGATGTCAGCCGCGACCAGGGGACATGGCAGGGATAAGGCTGCCATCATTCCAGGGACTCTGCTGGCAGCAGTGTGCTCTGTGCCAAAGTAAATGAAGAACCAAAAGGGGAAATAAAGACATCCCAAAGTGACAAGGCTTCCTCGCAGTCGCAGAAAGCATTGCTGGCAGCACTGGTCTCCTAATCCTTCCTAATACTTTCTCTACTTTGAATGAATTGACTTGGTATTAGCTTTCAGTTCTTGCCTACCAGCTTTATTATTAATTCATTAACATTTATCCATTATTGATATATGTTAATTATTGATAATTATTAATTAATTAATTGTATTTTCTCAGTGAAAAATTACAGTAGATAAACATTCAACATGAACACATGACAAAAAACATTTGTGAATGGGCTAGTAAGTCCAAATATTACGAAGTAACTATCAAAAAAGGTATTTAACATGGAATCATAAACTGCTTGAATTATTTATTTGTTACAGGATTCACTCATAGGGCAATTCCTTTGATTAAATTTTTACTTTGGTTAGGTCCACATAGCAATCTCAATGCTTTTCCTATAGTAATCCAAAACAGCTCAAAGGTCCAATACTGCAATGAGCAGCTCATGAACAATTTATTAATCAGTTACTTTGCAAGATCGTATGCAATACAATAAAATAAGAATCTGTTTCTTAGTTTATTAGTTATAAATTGTTCTCCTGGTTGTGTTCTAGAGGCTCTAAAACACAAGCTATACTGGTAATTGCATTTTTCCTTTCAAATTTTCTTTTGTTTCAATTATACCACACCTTCAATTTCATTCCTTAAATTCTTGAGTCATGCCACCATTACCCCTGCACCAGTCTCATACACTGATAGAGTTGATTTGTGTGAATGTAAGGCTCCTGGAGAAACTTTTCCCTGACAGTCTGAAAAAAGAAACTCCTCTTTATACATATGGCTAAGTGCATCATGGAAGCTATGCCACAAGCTCCCTGTATAGTCCAGCAAGAGATGAGAAGATAAATCCTTCATTTTCAGTGTCTTTTCCAAAATATATATGGTGACTCTTCCAGGGAGTCCAATACTTGATATTGGACCTGTTGGAGAGGGTCCAGAGGAGGGCTACAAAGATGATTAGAGGGCTGGAACACCTCTCCTGTGAAGACAGGCTAAGAGAATTGGGTTTGTTCAGCCTGGAGTAGAGAAGGCGCAGGGAAGATCTTATTGCGGCCTTCCAGTATCTGAAGGGGGCCTACAAGAAAGCTGGGGAGGGACTTTTCACAAAGGCTTGTAGTGATAGGATGAGGGATAATGGGTTCAAACTGGAAAAGGGGAAACTTAAATTGGAAATGAGAAGGAAATTCTACACACTGAGGGTGGTGAGACACTGGAACATGTTGCCCAGTGTGGTTGTGGATGCTCCATCCCTGGAGGTGTTCAAGGCCAGGCTGTATGTGGTCATGAGCAACCTGGTCTAGTGGGAGGTGTCCCTGCCATGGCAGGTAGAGTGGAACTAGATGGTCTTTGAGGTCGCTTCCAACCCAAACTATTTTATTATATGAGAGTGTTTTGTGTTATGGTCACTGGGAGGTAAGTGAACATTTCCAGTTATTTCAGTCCTAAATGGCTTTTATTCACCACCAGTATGGGCTGAATTGGATCCACAGACCTCCTTTTGGTTCTTGCACTGGTGGTAAATGTGGTAGGTAAAGTAGATGAGGTAGGATGGTCTCAGGGTTTGCTTCTATGAGAGCTAAATAAATTTATGCCATTTTGGCAAATTATGTAAGCACCAAAATGTTTTGTACCCTTATGTGTTTAGAAGCTGGCAGAACTGAAGCCCACATCCCCATAACATTCTTATTTATTCCCTTCCATAAGCAACCTTTTAAACAAGATAAAAGGTTCAATTCAACCTTAAGGCAGGTGCACAGACATACTCTCCCTCCTCCCCTCCTCCTCCCCAGTGGCTTAATTTATTTGTTAAACTAGAATAAAATGCAAGCCATAGAGAGCTGTCTATATGATGAAAAGGAGGTAAACAAAGCTAGGAGACTCTTCGAGGCAGCCTCAAGCAACCTGTGTTGGGATATCTGAGTAACAGAAAGGACTTGGCTAAATGGGGCTTCAATTGTTGAAGTTGTGACCCCATGACATTCCTATGCCTCTCAGCCACGTGCATTTTCTCTTAAATCCTGGCATGCACTCCTTTTACCGCTCTTACACCTTTCCCTAAAACAGAACCCCACAATTGATTTCGTACAACCACTTTGAGAGCAATCAATAGTTCCTGAAATTTAATGCAGCACTTTGTTAAGCTTGCAAATGGAATAATGATTATGTGGGGCCAAATGCTGGACCCAGGGCTGGTTTGCTCTCAGATATGGGCAGAAAAGGTTTCCCTTGCATGCTAATATGTTGTATTTCAACAGGGGTCAATAGCATCAGACTTGATCTTGATTAGTATTTAAAGGCATACTGTTGGAAAGTGTTATCTGAGGCATTTTAAACCTACAGACAAATGAAGAAACTAAAACATGTATTTGCTGGACAGATTCCATTATACCTGTAAAATCACATCTTTCCTGGTCTCTGTGGTGCTTTAAAATGCATTCCTTAATATAATCTAATTTGCATTTAATTCTAGAAAAAAATCACCTTGTTGCCACTGCCCACCCCAGCGAGACCCCAGGTGCCCCTGTATGAGGTAGATTGAGGTGTCATCACCTCTTCTGCTCTTCAGAAGCCTTGCTCAAAGGGCAGCTCACTGCAAAACAGTGTCCCTTCTGCAAGGCGCTGCAGGGACAGCTACAATGATGGGAATCCTGAGATTGTGGAAGTTGTGGGCTGACAGGTAGCCGGGGGAGAAAGGTGCTGGCAAATCTAAAGATGGCACAGAGGCTGAAGCTGAGACTGAATCCAAAAGGTAAAAGTGGCAGATCTTATGCAAGCTTGCCCATTATTTAAACTGAAGGTATCTTTCCTTGTGAAGCACCCAGGTCCTCTTCACGCACACACCATGCTCCTTCCTTGCATGCTCTGTTTAACAATGAAGTCACTGACCTTTTGGTTGTCCTCATGATGCCTCCAAATACTGAATGTAGGTTATTTTCATCTCCCCAAATGCTGGCAGTCCTCTTCTTGTTATCAACCATTCTGGAGTTATGTCAATTTTGTAAGTCCACTTCTGGAGGCAAGATATCAGTGGAAGAGGATAAAAGGTATCAGAAATAGCTATTAGAGGTTACTCTGAAACAAAATGAACTAAATCCCTAGATTTCTGGGAGGAAAGAGATCTATACAGAAAATATTCTTCCTAAAGGCAGGTGCAGCCTGATCCATGCCACTGGAAAATGGTTTTCTGACACATAATGATATATGCTCCAAGACTTTTAATTTTTGTAATTTTGTAATTCCTCACTGTCTAATGTTTTAACTCCTGGATACACTTTACACAAGAACAGCTTCACAAGTTCCCAGATCCTGCTGGGTTTTTTCCTGATTTCTAGCTTTGGATTTGTCTATGGGGAGGCATAAAAGGACAGGGAAGGGATTTCTCAACTTCTGTAAAGCAGAAATTAAGGAGAGAAGCAGTGATTAAAATATATATTAACCCCATGAATTGAGAAAAAGAAAAAAAAAAAAAAAGAGGGAATACAGGGTAAAAGTGAAAAAAAAAAGCAAAACCAAAAAGCTTTAAACAAGCTCCAGAGCAGTCATGTAAAGTTAAAAAAAAATAAAAAAGAGTGTTTCTACTACGTAAGCTAGGGTTAGAAAAAAATGCCAGGGAATATATGTCCCTGGCAAAAAGAAATTTTCGTTTTATCATGGCTTTTTCACCAGGAGGTGGGGCTGTTAAGCACTGAATTTATTTGGTGCTGCACTGCAAAACTGTAGGTAAAATGAAAACTGTCTTTCTCTTCATTTTCCCTCTGAAAATCATTCTGAAAATGTGAGCAAAAAGCATGAACTTTCTAGATATTGTAAGCATTGATTTCATTTTCTGATGCAAAAATGGAAATAACTGTAAAATGATTTTGCAATGGTTTAAATGAACTGCCTCTAGGAGTGAATTAAGTACCAATAGCTAATTAAAACATGCATTAATTTGGGAGACTGGAAAGCTCAGGAGGTTTGTAATTATTGCTATTCCCAAGTTTCTATTGAGTCTATTTCTAGGATAGCTCTGCAAGTCAGCTACAAGGATTAAATCACAAAAAGAAATCACAAGACCCTGCAATGTTGCTAATTGCATAATAAAAAGATAAACACATTTAAGGTCACTTGATTCTAATTCTGACAAGCTGCCACAAGGGATGAAAGCAGCTATTTCTAAAGTAAAGTGCCTGAGCTGAAGGAAGTGCTTACTTCTGGTGCTTCCATGGCTCCTGCTTTCACCATGTCTGAGGGAGATCTTGCAGACCCCTTGGGATAAGAAGTGCAGACAAAGGAAGGAAATATGAGGCACAGCAGGGAAATAGACCTCAATGGCAGGTCCTCTTGCCTCCCTTCAGTGTCAGAATTGTCATGTAAATGTTGAAGATGTACTTCTTGGTAAGATACATATAAAGGGCATATAATTACTGGGAGAGACTTGAAATTGGGATGATTTTAAGGGATTCTTGCCTCCATCGTGCTGTGTTGCAAGCTTTCACCTAATAGGACAGGAAATGTGGTTATTGAATGGTGCTGATCTGCTTCTGCCTGCAGAGGCAGCATTTCTAACAGACATCATCAGAGATTGTCAGTCCTTTTTCCTGTCCTCACAAATACCCTGGGTATAACCGACTCTCAAGGAGACCTAAAGAAAAGATGTGATGTCCATGCAGTGGACCTTAACAGATATCTGCTTAGCCATTCAAAGAGTCCTTACCTGGTCACAGGACTTGGGTGCATCCCGCAACACCTGCCACAGCAGAGGTGGCCCCAACCTGTTCACCATCCAAAGTCAGTATGAGTTAACTAACTCAGAGAAGACCATCAAGACATCCACATTTACAGTCACCAGGGAAGGCAAGTCACAAGTTATTTCCGGCCACTGGTGCTACTGAGTTCAGGAGTAATGACTGATCATTGCGTCCCGTGGCAGTCACAGCTTCTGCCAGCTCATCCAAATGCTTCCTCCCACTCACAACACAGCACTTCCCTCTCCTCCAAGATGACTCACGCTGTGTTCACTTCCATCCACAGCCCAGTACCTGCCAGGCACTAGGAATAAAGCACAGCCAAAATGTGGCCTTGGGTATTATGGCAAGTTCTATCTTGAGCATATGGAGGGCAATAATGTCCCAGCTGTTATTTGGTCTCTTCTGTGGCTTCATCTAGGTACCGAGCAAGATGACAACTCATGAACAAGAGGGGTTTTGTGATAGTCAACTGCCTGTGTTGTGTCCTACCTGAAAACATCAAAGATTTCAACCCCAAAAGAGGCCACTTAGCACATTTGTGATCAATAGGTTCAAAAGTTAATAACAAATTTATTCAAACAGGGGTGTTTTTCCTGTTCATAAGTAAATAGAGAGCACTAATGAGACTGTGCAAGTTTGATTTTTATAGCCATATAAAAACAGGCACCAGGAGCTGGCCTGTTAAAACTTCCAGAAAGCACGACAGGTGGATATAACAGATGGATAAAGTAGCTTGCTCTCTTCAGTGATTTTAATGTTTATAAGTATTAGGAATGGACTGTGCAGCATCCAAGTTTGAACTCTTGGGCTGAAAAATCACAGATTTAATTTTTTATCAGGTGAAGATTTTCTTACCATGGTGTGGTGGTGGTGTGGAGAAAAAAGCATGCTTGCAAATATTTAAATATTTGGCAATATTTAATATTTGGGATGCATCAACACTACAAAATCCTGGTAGACCTCTGTGAGTTTCCACTCCCCAGGGGCCTAGACTTAGAGTTCAGTCTGCATAGGGCAGCAACAGAGCAAGATCAGGATATATTGCTAGAAAAGGGGTTAATGGGGTTCCTCTCCTTGTTCTAGTTAATATTTAAATATTATATATAAACTAGATCAGATATTAAAGGAAGAAGTGAGAGGTTAAGAGGTCCTTAAATCAAAATTCCCTATAAGGTTTATGGTGCTATCTTGGAGGGGTGGGACATGAATTAAAGCCATCTCAGGTAGAGGATGTCTGCTGTAAGTGCTCTAAACTCTGATTCATTGCTTAATAGAGAAAATACCTAGCCTGTTTCCACCATCCCTTTTCTGGCTGGATTTTGAAATGATCCAACCTTCCCAGAGCTTCTTAAGTGACAGTAGCTGTTTAGGTGTATATTTTGGTGTTATGCCTTTGGCTGAAACCTGCAGATGACATTAAAGGGCCAGCATCTCACTGACATACAATAATACCTTGAAAGAGCTTGACCAGAAAAATGTAGAGTTATCTGTTCAGAGATATTAAATTCCTATTGTAAAACATTCACACTGAACTTGTAGGAGAGCAAAGCCATAAGGTATAGTGAGGAAATGAGATATTGCAGTGTGATATGAATGCTGTAGATGAGAGTTTTACTGTGGATTCAATGAAGCCAGAATTTCATCCTACGCCACTGAACTCTTCAGTTAGAAATCTTACATATCACATACACTTAACTGACCATTGTGAGTTTCTTTGCTCCTGACCTGAAACAGAGCAAAATAATTGACCTATAAATTATTTGATTATCACTAGTCACACATGTTATCTTTTTTTCTCTTTTCTTTTTCTCTCAACTCCTGGTCAAAATATACTCAATGTATCCAGAACCTATTTTAGTTTCCATAAATCTCTTTTTTTTTTTTTCCCCCTTAGCTAGCAGCAACTTTCTAGTGCTGAAACTTTATTTTACCTCTGGCTGAAATTTCACACTCATTTAATATTAAAATTCGACAAACTGGAAACATTAAAGCTGAATTATCAAGTAGTTTGAGGCTACAATTTAATCTACTAAAAAGCAGACTCGTTCTAATAGGGAATGTCTTGTGGAAGTTTTACTGTCTGTGCTTAATATAGACTTTTGTTCCTGAAAAGTTACTTACAGCTTAAATAATTAACCACAGTTTATGCTTGACATTACAATATTCTTCTTTGCATACAGATATGGCTGAACTGATTTGATTGTAAGATCGTTTGGGCAACACTGTTGTTTCTTCTGTCTCACACATGACTGAGAAAATTAACAGCTAAAAGCAATACTGTATTTAACCTCATTCAGGCAAGAGAAGGGGTATAAGATAACAACAAACATTTACATCCTGATTCTGATTTGGATTCATTTTTTTTATGGTGGAAGTAGAAGAAGAAAACACATGAATGTCATATCTGGAATCTCCATATGCAAATATTTATAACTTTTGTTCAGCACAGAATTTGACCCCACCAGCGGGAGGTTATGATACTGTGACTTCTAGCACCTTTGTCTCACTAATAAATATGACATTAGAAGTCTATAAATTCCCAGCTCTGATGTTCATTTTGCATTTTTTTCATGGGTCCTTCAAGCACTGACATTTGCAAACATAAGTCATTAATTCGGGGAGGGGCAAGGTTTGATCAGGATGCTGTTGTCTTCTTTGTGCCAAAAAAAGCACAGTTCTCTTTCAAGTAAATTCTGTCCCCAGCTTGAGGTTGACTGTAGCATCAGTGCTCATGAAAAAGCAAACAAACGGCCCAGCTATAATGAGTTATGCTGTGTGCTGAAAGTGCAAATGGAAAGGTGACAACTTTAGCCAAAAGAAAATAAAAGAACAAAAAGGGTAGCAGATTTATTTTGAACATTCTGACAGGGTACCAGTAATGAAGAAAAAATGACGGACGCTATAAAAGTAGCAGAAAATGTGCTTGTGACCAGATGTCAAAGATCTGCTTGCTTTTCTTGTGCCAGACTGCTCTTGCAGTACTGTATGGTTTTATGATGATCATCAATTATTTCAAAAGTTTTGTAAGTGTTCTCACTATTGGAAACAGCACAATGTGGCAAAACCTGGCACAAGGGCACACTCAGACCTTGATCCCAGTTTCTCAAATTTCAGATGAGCTCAGACTTGCGATTTCATTTGGAGCTCCTATCTGAAGACATCACATCTCTGCTCATGCCATCAAGTTATTTCGATAGCAATAGCATGGGCTATTTGCAGTGATAGCTTGCTTTAAAATCTTAATCTACGCTACAACACAATTCAGAGGGGCCTCTGCTCCCTTGGGATACATAACAACTACTGAACCCTTAATGGTGAAATAAATCCCCAACAAAATGAATATAAATGCTCCCTTTAGCTTTAATTTCATCAATTATTTTGAAAGCCAGATGAACATGAGTAGCATCTTTTTAATATCTAATTTTTCAGCATCTTCACGTAACCGGAATTTCTTTTCTTTTGTTTCTTGTGAAATATAATTGAGAATATCTCTCCAGAGGGAGGCAGGGAAATTTTGAGGTTGTTTAACCATGAAAAGTCCATCTCAAAAACTATTCTGAGCTGAAACATTCATTGAAACAGAGCTTGGTTTGTGATGTGAAGAAATGAAAATGGCTTTTATTTTTACAGCTGTTGCATGGCTGCTGCACATGTCTGTATTGATATTAGCAGATGTTATAGTCTGGTTGTATCTGTGGAGGATGAATAAATATGTAGTGAATGATGGGCACGAAGTTCATGTATTGTAAGGGTTAATAGAACACGACCCAAAGAGCATTATAGATGCTGATACAGTGTTGGCTGTATGTATATATCTGCCTTTATCTTCCCTAAAGCATAATTTAGGAAGATACCTGTTCACTATTCAACCCTTCCAAATATATTTCTAGTTGTAGAAATAAAACCATTTTAGTTCACCTATTCTGTTTCATTCATGCTGATGGAGCCATGCCATTTGTTTCTTCAGAATTTAGTTAGATGTACAGAAATAAAAACAAGAATTTGGCCCTAGATAGCATTAGATACAGAGCATGCTTATTACTGAATAGATAAATCTGATTTCAGTTTATTTTTTCGCAGTTAGCTAAAGACAAAGAAATCTTGCCCTCCATTCTTTGCAAGCTTTGGTATATTTTTTCCCATTACATGAGAAGCTTTTTTTCTTCTTTACTTTTTTTTCTGTTTCAGAGTGGCAGAAGCCTTCCATTCTTTTGAAAGAGCCAGAGACTATTAAACACTGTTGAATTTAAGAACAAAATTCAATAGAAAAAAAATGGTGGAAGGTAGAGGTGCCTATTCCCACCTTATGCAATATGGACTTGGTGTCTTATGCATAAAGGAGAAAAATGAGCCTTAGAAAAAGGCAAACATGAGGAGGAGGAAGCAGTAGGAATCAGACTTGGCCAGCATGTACAGCAAAACAGAGCTTCGTGGGTGTGCAGTCTTTCCTGCACCACAAATGCCACCTGCAAAATAGGCCCTGGTCCCTGCTCTCTCCCCAGCCCTATCACTTCTGTTTCATCCACCCCTGCTCAAGAAGACCAAACAGAAACACCAACTGTTTCATAATAGTAGCACATTTTATTGTGGTAGAAGATGAGAGATAAAAGTGGAGGAGGAGATGAGACTCAGGGAAAAAAATTAAGGGACCAGGAAGACTGCTTTTCTGAGTTGACTTTAGGTTGTTCTAGTTTGTAACAGGAGCAACAAAGACATCAGAAGATGTCTGACAAGTCCCTTTCTGCTGGTGAGGTTCCTGATCTACTCAAATTCCTCTCCACCCTACTGCTTATATAGTTTGTTTTTGTGCAATTTGATTTGCATACCTTCATGTAGTCCTCGAACCTCATTCTTTTTATAATAGAGCCCCTTTGCATTTCCTTGGCTTCATGAAGGGGACTTCAGATTTACACTGATTTTAAGGACTTATGCCCTATCCGAGTACTGAAAAAAGAGCTTAATAATTCTGAAAATCTGTCTACATGCACTGCATGTGGTTTAGACTCAAGGAGATCTCTGGCGTTTGTGTGTTACTGTCCTCCAAAGGATAGATAGGTGCAGCGTTCTCAGTGGAAGAGCTCTGAATTGGCAGGAAAGCCTGAAGTCATCTGTCAATTGAGATGGGTGCTGAGGCGCTTTCACACCTACTTAGTTGTAGCGTGGTTGAGATCATATTCCTGAATCACATGAAGCCCGTGTGAGCACATCATACTGTGTGACCCAGCTTTCTATGATTTAGAAATGGATAATGTGTGGTATCTTTGTCATAAGCCCTGTCTGGATGAGGATTTCTTAATTCTCACAAAGCAATTGTTTGTGTCCAGCTTGCAGGTGTCTTCCTGTCAGTTAGAGTTACCAGTTCCTTGGTGAGTTCATCTGTTTACCTGAGCACTACAGTGCTCAAAGAAGCACAGTGGAGGAAGTTCTCATGCTTTGGACCCAGTTAGTTATCATCTCCACTTAGGGAACAGAGAGGTGAAGGATGTTGCACTTAGAGACAACATGAGATCACAGGAGTTCACTGCTCATTACTGTTTCACAGACCACATGACTATTCTATTCCTGTGCTGCTCTTTGATAAGCCAGACTTTTTCCTTCAGCCTTCTTTTGTTTCTAGTTTATTTTTTTGTTGTTCCACATGCTTATGCTGAATTTTAGTAACCTCTGAAACAGTAAGATGTACTTCGTACCTTCTCAGCAATGTTCTCTTGTTTGTTCTGGCCTCAAAATGAACTCTTCAGGTTTTTTTTTCTTTCCTCAGGGGAATGTCCTGTTCTGTATTTTACTCAACAAGAAGAAAAGAATGATTTTTCTATTTTTCTGTGGGTTTTTTTTGTTCTTTAAATAAAGTCAGGACATATAAGGAATTAAAGCGGTACAATAAAATGTATGCTTTTGAAACTAGGAAGATACAGATTCATACTAACTACAGTAGTATATCCTACAGTATGAATGTAGCTGTACTGGAAATGTTGTTTCCTACCAGAAAAGGAAAATAATACACAAGAAAATATTTTTTAAATTTTTTTCTATAATTGTATTTAGATTTGTTGATTTCCTGGTATTGGGACAATACATCAGTTGAAAAAAATCCACATAGAGATTGGATTTTTAAATGAAAAACATTCTCTTTCATTTCAAGATGAAAAATATTTCATCTTGAAAACAAGATTAAAATAATTTTACTTCACAAAATAATCATGAAATATAAGTAAATAAAAGTCATCCCATGCAGTTATGACATAAAAAATGCATGTGCTACTGTGACTTATAAGAAATGTGTATAGAGGAATGTGAATACAAAATGAAAAGAAAAATTCCCTAGAGGGAAATCACTTATTTTAGTGCAGCACTCATATGTAATTTACCTAAGTTGAACAACTAAGTTTCAAGAAGTGTTTGAATATTACAGTCCCATTCTGGGAACATATTTAAGGTGCCAGAACCATCCTTTATTACTTCAATCAATAATGTGAAATATTTTAATCTATAAAGATGTAACTGGATATGACTACACTGTTTTCTTTCTATCTAAATAAAGCAAATATGTTTATGACTGCTTGGCAATTAAGTGGCTTCTTCTAACTTTTGCCCATCAAAAGTCTTGATTCAGCTCTTTCTCATGCATCTGATATTGTCTGATCCGAGAAATGCCTCTTAGTATAACTAGTTGGCCTCTACTGCTTTATGTGTTACTCATGTACACTAATCTCATACTTTTTACCCATTCTGTCTGCAGTGATGATGATATGCTGTTTCCTGAAGTATTTTACACATAATACTATATTTAAGACTAATAATTAGGATTAAATTATAGATACACCTAGGACCTTCCACTGGCACAGCTATTTCAGTGAGTAATCACATTCCTCAGAGCCAGAATATCTATTTCAGAAAAACTTTTCATGTAAGTCTCAAAATCTTCTAATTTAGCCTTCTCAGGGCTTATATAGCCTACTCAGCCTAGCCAAGACTACACAAACTACAAAGGCTTAATAAGTTTACTAAATTTAACACATCATATGAGCTTCAGATGTGAACTGGAAAATTACCGTGACAGTATGCCAGAGATTCTTCCAAGACAAGAGGTTTTGTGGGAGGATGAACGTCCTATCTTGCCTGTGTGGCTGATCATAGGCTGGGTTTGCTAAAGCTGACAGAACAGAAAAGAGTTGATACAGAGGAACTGAGAAAAGGCACGAAGCAAGCAGTTCTGATTTATACAACTGTAAGGTAAATACTAGAGTATGTTATAATTTAGATACTATATTAATTATATCTATGCCTAAGCCAACCCTATGAATGCCCATCAGTCGACACTTGTCAAAGCCAGGATTATGAAAATATAACATCTATGCACTAAAAATGGTGATTACTGGTATATCTTGCCTTGCTAATGGAGGTGCTTTTGCTATTGGAACAAGATGCAACATTGGTAGCGGAGCCTTGTACAAACCAGGAGAACTTTCCTGCTGTAATATACAGTTCTACTCGAGCCACTAAAGCACTTGGAAGATGGATAAACTCATCGATTCTTCCTGCTGTTGGCTGATCTATTTGTATCTTTATTACTCTTCAAAAAACCTGGAGATTTCCTGTGTTTGAATCTATGAGATA
Source organism: Eurystomus gularis (assembly GCA_013400335.1). Lineage (NCBI taxonomy): Eukaryota > Metazoa > Chordata > Aves > Coraciiformes > Coraciidae > Eurystomus > Eurystomus gularis. The sequence continues at coordinate 43,880 of VZZY01026032.1, read as the reverse complement.
AAAAACATGGTCTAATCAAAACTCATTATTATTCTAACTATTAATGTTTTGTGGCTTGAAGAAGGATTTCTTTCCTCTGCTTACATCATTTCAAGCCATTTCCATTTTTAGAAGGGTAAGTCATACAGGAGGTAAAATCTCTTGTACTGCAAAGCTGTGTACTAAGCATCCTCAGAAGCTATTGCATTTTCTGCAGTCAAAACATCTGATAATTTCCAGACACTTTGGATTTCTCCATCAGTTGTTGATAGTCCTTTTGACAGTCATGAAGAAGATCTACACTTCATACTGAAAGCAGTAATGCTTCTTCTGAAAAAAATTACAGGAACTCAGAGCATCTGGGTGGGGAAATCACTGCTACTTACAGTCATACAGTTATTGATGTTATTTATTTTCAATGTGTTAGTTACCGAGAATCTTTTCTTGATTTCCAATTTGATTTAGTGGGAAGAACCAGAACATGCCTTTTCAACGCAGCTCAGAGGAAGAATTAATAAAGAAGTCTATTTCCTCACTAAAGCCTGGGAAAGTGTTGCAGTTTTCAGGATAACCACCACTGTTTCTTAGTGACTGCTGGTGCTGCTCAAACACATGTAGTTAGCGGTATTAGAGTCCAAAATTCCCCCTGGAAATCACACTTCAGGGACCTTTGTCCCTGCTATCTCCTCCTTCCTTTGGAGGGACTTAGTGTTCCTAGAACAGCTTGCAACATTCATGGCCTCTGAGTTTCGGGACAGCAATATTTTTCTGGCCAGAAAATGAACTATAGCCCAAGTACAAGGCTCCTCTGAGCCATGCTTGTATTCTATGAATCCCAAAGCAGATCAATAAGACCATAGATCTCACCTAGAACATTAGGCATATTCAGAGGAAGTTCTTAAAAGAATCAAATACCACTTTTTACTGGCATATTTATATACTTAATTGCACAGGAATGATTTTAAAGTTAAGATAGGATAAATGGCAAAATTATTGTTATACACTTAGTGTCTATAAGACACTAAATAAATACATAGATGATTAGATAGATAGATAGATAGACAGATGATAGATAGATGGATAGATAGATAAAATGTGGTAATAATAGATGTTGAAGGGAGCAAAATCTACTTTTCCACAGGATCCTTAAATACCAGTGAAATCCGTGCACTAATAGCATGAAAGCAGTTATTTGCTGTGCCATCCTTCAGGTTAAGGATGACTGGATGTGAGGAAGGTTTCATGCCTATGACTTACAGAGACTTTTTAGAAATTAAACTTCTCTTTGTCCCTATCTTAATACAATAGGAAGTATATGAAATGGCATAAATAGTTTTCTATCGATATGCAATGAAGTCTCAAGAAGCAATATCATTCTCAGGAATTAAAGGAGAAGCAGACTTCAGTAGACTAAGACCATGATTACAGTTATAGTTTGGATACTAATGGATACTCCTAACATCATAATTCTAATATTTCTCCTAAGCTTTAGGAATGCGCATTTCTGTCCCTTCCTGACTGGTGCCACTGATTTCCCAGGGAATAACACAGAAATTAACTACCTCAGCCAGAAGAGACTCCAGATTTCCCTTTGGACAAGTTTCCTAGATTAGTATTTAATAGAAGTGCTGTCAGCACGGTGAAAACATCAACTTCAAACATTTTATGTACATTTATACATATTCTTTCCTGTATGAGCTAGAACCACATTTTGTCTATTAATTAAATGTGGCCACCTTGTAGGGACTATATACAACTTACAGGTAAGATATGCGAGGCATCCGTCAGTAATAGAGAAAAAATGGGTCTAACTCTAGGTTTCTTCCTCTAACCAAAACACCCCTGGTATCCTTTTCACAAACACAAGAAATTGGGAGCTCCCACCTTTGCTTTAAGCATTAGCCTTAGACATGCCTTGTATACAACCAGTGTGCTCGGTCAGCTGTCTCCCAGTAGAAACTTGAAATGTCCGGTCCCTGTTCCCCCAGGAAAGGTGCCAGCACCAAAGACTGTTGCTGGTCCTCACCTTCTCCTGGGAGCCTTTTCACAACCTCAAGAAATCTTGAGCACCCACCTTTGCTTTAGCCGCTAGCCTTCGACATGCCTTGTATACACCCAATGTGCTCAGTCAGCTGCCTCAGGGTACAAACTTGAGCCTGCTCAGCCCCTGCTCCCCCAAGAAAGCTGTCAGCACCAAAGATAAGCAATGAAGGCTTTGGTGGGAAAACAATAAGTACTGATCTTACAGCTTCATTTTCGTCCCCTACGTCCTACTTAGATTCCAGGTATGCACAGCTCTGGCAACAATCATGTCTTTCTGTAATACTTGTACCTTCCACTCTGTGTGGCTGAGATTGGAGCTCATTGTGATACACCTTGTTGAACCATATCCATATTTGATTAACTTTGGTGTCTCATGACTTATTTAAGTGTAAATTGCCTGTGACAAATGGACACCCAGTTCATTTCATTCCCTGTTGTTATGGTTTGAGGTTTGGGACCAGGACAGGCAGGGTCTGGGCACCCTGAGGGTCCCCAAGGGGGAAGCAGTTATTCCCTCCCCTTCCTGTCCACACCGGATACTGGAGGCAGGAAGTGGTCTCCAGCGTGGGAGGAAGAGACACTTGGAGCTGACTCTTCCATGCGGCCAGGAGCGATCTTCTCACCACTCCTCATCCTCCAGTGAATCCGAAGCCATCCAACCTTTGGTTTTGTATTATATTGCATTTATTGTGTTTTCCCCCATCTTTGTATCTACATTTACCTTCCCTTCTTGTTTTCTGTTCCCAGTTAAACAATATATATATATCTTTTTGCCAACTTCCAATACAGTGCAAAGTCTCTCTCTCTTTTAACTCCTGATCTCCCTTTTTGCCCACCTGTCTGGGGGGGGAACTAAGGGTTAGGGAGGGGGGAGAGCATACATTCTGTTTCCGTGGGGACCTGCCCTGAACCCCTAAACGGACACAGAACACCTGTGAGTGGAACTGATACCCAAGAGGGAGGTTTTGGATACAGTGTGTCATCCTGCAATGAAAATGATGCTAGACTGGAAAACTCAGAAAGAGGATGCAAGGATGATTAGAGGTCTGAGAATTTTTTGCAGTGAAGGATTTAGAAAGTGGAATTTAGTTTGTTTAAAGGAGAGAAATTAGCATCAGATTTAATCAAAGCCCAGAAGTACCAACAAGGGTAGATATTTCTGATGTCACAGTTCTCCTTAATCTAGGAAAGAAAAGTCAGTAAGAATCAGTGGTTAGAAACTGATACCAGACAATATAGTTTTAGATACAGGCCTTAACTGCTAGCCCTGAGCAGGGAATGATTGAAAAAAGACTCTTTCCATTCCATTAAGTCCCTAGGCACATTCTTTGGAAAATGATGGTCCAGATAGAGGAATTCCACAGTGAGAACCTACGCCTTGTGTTGTCCTGGAGCTCGGTTCAGATCAGTTCTTTGTCCTTAAAATTCACCGCTCTGTGAAATGAGGCTTAGATCCTTTTGTACACATCCAGAGGAAAAGAGAAGCCCAACTCAGGAGACATAGGCCAAGTATGGGAGTGGAAGTGGAGAGGAGAGTGATGTACCCCATGTCAAACCGTGGGTGGCAAAATCAAAAATAAAACCAGGCTTCCTGATTCTCAGTGTGTTTCTATATTTGTTTGGCTGTGGAAGTTACTATTATAGTAACTAGGGCTTGTCAGAAAAGTGTTTTTCTTTTTTTAAAACCATTGATTTTTTAGAAATAGCAAGCAAACACCTGAAGACTATTTCAAAAGCTCTGGCTGAATCTCAAAAGTTCTGATATCATGGGGTTTGCAGTTTGCAGTCACAGCTCTTTGCAATTTGTTTTTTTATTCCTGATCAGGATGCCCACTTTTCCCACTGTCCTTTTGTTCTCCTACTCTTATTGAGCAACTTCAGTATGTCAAGACAGTCCCACAGCCAGAGGTATCGTATGGAAGATGCGTATGGGTCTGTGAGCTTGAAAGTAGAAGGAGAATAAAGGAAGGGGAGCAAATAAGCTATGACATCAGGGAGCAACTTGGCAAGGTTTTAATAAAAAATGTGGCTTCCACTCACTAGATTTCTTCTGAATACGTTCATTTTTTAATTGTCATTAAAAAAAAAAAAATTGGAAGTTTTTTTACATGCAGAGCAGTTGTTTAAAATGTATGAAAGTGACAAAAAAATTCCTTTCTTCAGTTTCAACAAAAAAAAACTTCATCAGCTATTTTAATAACAGCCAGTAATAATAAAAAAAATCAGCATTTCAGTGTGTTATCATCCAAAAGCCCAGATGTTTATCTGACAGGTGTCTGAATGGTTTTGATGGGCATGTTTTCATTACACAAAGATGCATAAAAAAAAATATTTTCATCTTTGAACATTACTGGCTAACCACTTGCTTTGAAAATACTAGTTTTTTTTTCCTGGCAGTTTTTCTAGCCACAATCTAGTGAAGATAAAGATGAATAGAAATAGGTATTTAAAAGAAACTTTAATTAAAATTTTCAGCATAATTTAGTTTAAGAATGGTGAACACTTCTTGTTTTATGTAAATTGGATGAGATATTTCAAATCAAGGTATCACTGTGAGCAAACTCTTTTAATTGCCAAGTCCTTATATAAATATATGAAATTATATATTTTTATAAAAAATAAAACCCATCTATATTATACTATAATTATATATTATAACACATATACTACAGATGCATGTTATATGATCTATTTCTAAATATTATTTAAAATACATAAGCATATTTGTTATGTTATAATACCTAATGGTTTCTATACTAGTTATATAAAAGTCTCATATGCTGTATTTATTAAATGATATTCACCTGACACATTAGCAGGCCATTAATTAAGCATATCTTCATAAATTTCCTTCATGTTACTGTCAGATGGGCAACTTAGAATCATAGAATCATAGAATGTGTTGGGTTGGAAGGGACCTCTAAAGACCATCTAGTCCAATGCCACTACAATAAGCTGGGACATCTCTAACTAGGTCAGGTTGCTCAGAGACCCATCAAGCTTGACCTCGAACAACTCCAGGGATGGGCCCTCCACCACCTCTCTGGGCAACCTGTTCCAGTGCTCAGTCACCCTCATATTAAAGAACTTCTTCCTAATGTCTAACCTAAATGTACCCTTTTCTAACATAAAACCATTATGCCTTGTCCTGTTGCTACAGACCCTCAAGAACAGATCTCCTCCTGACTTTTTATAGGCCCTTTTCAGGTATTGAAAGGTCGCTATAAGTTCCTCTCGGAGCCTTCTCTTCTCCAGGCTGAACAGCCCCAACTCTCTCAGCCTTTCCTCATAAGAGAGGTGCTCC
>VZZY01026032.1:27800-38348 GCA_013400335.1 Eurystomus gularis | reverse complement strand
ACTGTCAATGTAATTAATGAAGATATTAAACATCAGTAGTCCCAGTATGGACCCCTGAGGGACACCACTTTTTCCATTGGACCATTGAGCCATTGACCACTATCTCTGGATGTGACCATCCAGCCAATTTCTTAGCCACTGAACAGTCCACCCACTTGTAACCTTATTCTACCTGGAAAAATACTACAGTCAAGTTCCCATGTAAAGAAAGTTATCAATGATTAGATGTTTTGGGCCATGGCTCAAGGCTAACCCCCAGAAGAAAAGCTTGGACAGCTTGAGACCAGAGTCCCATCTCCCACACCTTGTACGATGGTATAAATGTTAGCCCTATTTCAGACCTATGTGTGGAACGAGAATTCAATGTTGTGGCAGATCAATGGGTTTGTCCTGCGTGCACCCCCCACCCAGGCCTTTTGGTAAGACTTGCTCCTTTGGTTACGCTGAGGTTGCTTCCCCAGGAGATCAAGCTTGTGATTCCAATCTTATTTTAGAGCTACATAGCTAGTCTGCAGCTTAGTGCATTTATCACCATCAACCTTAATGGATCTCTGTATGTTGCATTAGAACAAATCATGATATTCATGTATCCGACTGCTTTGAATAACCCATGCTATTGGTGCATCTGACTGCTTTCTTTGAATGCAACCAGGCTTACAGCACACAGGCTGCGTGTATCTGGTGTCAGACCTATAGTTACAGCAACCAGACCTACGGCAGACAGGCTGTTCATCTATCTGGTGTCAAACCTGTACTCACAACTGTAACTGGCATATCTATTGAGATATAAATTCAGCCGCCTCTAGCCCCTCTAATCTCTGAGGACCAGCTAGAATGCAGGGGGATTCATCCTATATCAAATTTATCCATCACTATATGTCACAGGGCCACCACAGAGACAGTCATTTTTGAAATGGGAAATGAGACGACATCACAGCACTGAGGCTGAGCTCAATTGGTGTGGTTCAGGAATGCACATCTTAACAGTGTTAGAAAAAGGAGAGGAGACCAAAGTACGGATAACCTTCGTACTTCAGTGGATTTCCATGTGGTATATATCAGGTTTCTGTATTGCATCAGTCAAAGGAGTCAGGCCTCTTGAATGAGGCCTGACAAAAACTATCTTCATAATGTCAATAACTATGGTCTTCTGGATTAATTCAGGGTTGTATTGCATTCACAAAGTAATTTGTGAAAGATTGTTTAAACCATTATCCAAAGACTCAAGGTTTCTGTAAGTGTTAAACCTAAACAAGTTACCTTTTCTCAGAAGTTTATTTTTAGAAAAAAAAAAGTTTCTTTTTAGAAAAAATAAAACAAAACAATAAACTTTTCATGAAAATTTAATTTCTTAGTCATGAATACGGTAAAATTGTGGCTGTTATTCACCAGAGGACCATTTATGCAAGAAAGGTGGTTGTATACAAATACTCTGCTTGTAAGTATTAAACAGATTTTTATATATTATTCGCTCTGACAGCTCAGGCCCCTGGGATTCTTTCTTACCTGATATGGACCTTGAATAGACATTTAACCATTATGACAGTTCATTGGTCTGGAAGAGAGAGCAGGTTAAGGTATCCTTTTTACGGAAGCACATCACTACAAGAATACCTTTTAGTACAAATCTGGTCTTACATATTATTAAAACTAGTGGTTTGGGAAATTGGAGGGTGAAGGAAAAGTTTTTATGGGTTGTGAATCTTTTCTGCTTCTCTGGGCAGGACTCATTTTACTGTAGTTTAATTATCTAACAGTCAGGTGTCCAGCTTCCTTATAGAATATGTGAAGGACAGAAACATTAAACAACTCACTACATCTCTCTCTAGCTTGTTTTGGGATGGGATCAGTAATTTTTTCGTATGTGCCTGTTGATCTAAAAATAATAGGACAACTAAAAACAATAGTTTAGTCTAGATGCTTACTTTTTCGGCTAGACATAGGCCACTCCATACCATATTTTTCACCTACCATTTGGACATCACTGCATTTTTTGAACTTCTCTGAGGAGAGAAGTAGTTTGAGATAAAAATTTCTTGCAATTAAGTGATCCTTTTGGAAAGAATTATTTTTTGTAGTACATTAAAACAAAAAAAACCCATGTAATATTAGGAATGTCAAATCGGATAGTCTGATAGTGATGAGAGTACTGCAGCTCTATGTCCCCAGGTCCACCCAGGAGCAAAATTAAGCATATGTTCTCAATAAGGATACATACACAGAGCATGTGTATGCAACACACTTATAGATGGCTGACCAAATGGATTAACACAGAGACATCATTTCAGCACTCAAACACAAACAGCACCTATTCCCTTCTCCAGCTGATCAGGATGAAGGTCTGTCAGTGGAAAACCTATACATACGTGCAATGTGGATCCTTCCAAGTGCTGTGATCAGACACTCTTTCTAGCCAGCAGCTGCCCCTGGGTGCCAGTCTGCCCAGTTGCTGACACTTGGGCATAGGAGCCCACAGTGCTGCTGCCCCACTCCAGTTGCTTGTGCATGTGAATACAAATATATGTGGGCACACACACTATGGAGCCCACCAGTAGCAGACACTCAGCCAGCTAGTAACCGGCCCTTGAATCCTCTATTCTCCAGTTGCCTCATGTGCAGATATATGCACATGCAAATGGGTCTCAGTTGATCCACAGACCTTACAGTGACTCCGGTAGTTAGCTTGGACCTCTAGGTCCCTCTTGTAGCCAACCAGAGGGTCTTCTTGTATCTCAGTCTGTCCCATACTTATGGCCACTTCAATATCTACCTCTTAAACTGACCTACTCTCCACCAAGTTCTGCTTAATACTGTCAGTCACACACTGACATACGTACCCACACTGTTCGCACATGCTCCAGTTTCTCCAGTTGCTGGTGTCCAGAAAAGTGGGCTTGTGATGGTCCCATTCCAGTTGCTCACCATTGTGGTTCTGAGCTCCTTTGAGTGTGTGCAGATGATCCTTGTATCATATAACCTAATAACATACATCTACCTTACTTTTCCCAGTGTGTTTTATAGATTCTATATAAAACAATATCTTTATTTCTCAATAAAAAATATCTGTTTAGGGCATGAAACATGGCATCCACTCAACAGGGCATGGCTCCTTCTATAGCCAAAAACTGTAACACCAGGCTAGAAATGCAGATTATTGGCTAAATATCTAAAGGTCAAATTTGACCCAGAAAACACGGGTAAGATTACTTGAAAAAAATGTCCTGTGATCCTAGGTGGCTTCCACTAAGTTTCACTTTAATTTCAGATCTCTTTCTAAAAAACTAGCCTCCTCAGCAAATACTGCCAAAAATACAAGCTGCTTTGATTTGTAAAATCATATTTAGTGTATTTGAGGGACAGATTTTCTCAAATTTCCCCAATGATCATTGACCATAGTATTGGTATTAACTCCACATTTGTAAGAGCACCAAATTGAATTAAAAGCCAATGTCAAATCATTGAGTGCAAGACTGTTATGTTGGGAAAGCACTAAACATAATGTACTTCAGCTGTGAAAAAAAATCAGTTGTTTACCTTAATTTGAAATATGCTATTGTTTTCACATTTTCTGGTGCTGTTTCCCAATGCAAGTACAATGTTAACTGAGATTCAATGAAGGCCTGTTTTCATAGCTTTAAATACAATAGGTTTGCCTAGTTGTAAAATTATCATTTATTTGCAAAGTAGGTTATGTGCTAGTGTACTGGATGAAGATAATACCCCAGTAGTAGAATGAGTCTTTTTTGTATCAGCTTTTACACTTCTGTAGTAAGTATTATTCGTAGTATCCATTACCATTTTTTATCTCTAATTAAGAGACAGTGCTAAACACTGAGCAGTGAATGACAGGAAAAAGTCCTGTTTTAAGCTAATTGATTCTTAAAGTAACCCATGAGCTAGAAACAATTCATAACTACAGAAAATAAAGTCTCACAGGGATTATATTCATGGAGATTTTCATTTTAAAAGATGAATTGTGGAATTTTTTCCTTACTAAAGTACTATAATTACTGTAAAAGTGAAGCAATAATCTAACGACAGATCCTATCTTGTATAACTTTATAGTCTTTTCATAACAAAAATATTACATGAATTTTTGTGTATAAGAAGACTGTGATTATTATAAAGCAAATTGAATAAGCGGGGTATGATCAATATACTTGAAAAGCAAAAGCTCCAGAGAACTGGAAAATGGTTAATATGAAGTCAACACATCTTTTAAGGGAGACATCAGGAACTGTAGGGTAATATAGTGCAATGTCCAGTAGAACCTCTAATAAAGAGTAGAATTAGTGGACATATGGATAAATAGTGAGTGTGTGCCAACGTAGCCTTTGGAAAATAATTCATAACTTATATACTTACTGGGGTACTTGGAAGAAGTAATAAATATGTGGATTTATTAATATATTTATTTTGACTTCCAGATATTTTCAATAAAAAGCCAAAGAAAGGCATTGAGGAAACTCACCAAATACCAAAATCAAGCTGATCAAATGGAAATTATTTGTATGGTTAAATAATTTCTTAATTGCTAGGAAAAGGGGATAGCATTAAGCAGTCAGACTTACAGTATAGTAGGTCTGCAGTGGAGTCCCCCAACCTCTCTCCTGGGAAAGCAGTGTGAGTAATGAGTCCACAAAGTTTGCTAACGATACTTGATATTAAGTAATTTATGGTAGGAAAGACAGGGCAGCTGATGGCTTCTGGGAGATAGTATAACACTGAATAACGAAGCAATAAAATGACAGATGACATTCAATGTAGATAAATTTAATGTGGTGCTCATGCAGTAATAGAGTCCAAACTTTACATAGAAAGTGATTGATTTTGAGCGAACTGTTATCACCCAGGAGCAAGACCTGGGGCTACAGTACATAATTCTGTGAAAATACTAACTTAATGATAAGCAGTGTCAACAAAATAAACTGGATATTCAGAATTACAGAAGAAAAAAAAAAATCATCATTATGCCACTGTACAAGTCCACAGTGTGTCCACATCTTCTGTAGGGTATGAAATTCTTATACCTCCCCAGCTTTTATCTTAAAAGAAAAAAAAAAAAAAGAGAGAGAGTTTCAGAAGAGCAAAAAGTCTTATCAAAGGTCTGGAACAGGTTCTGTACTCATCTATAGGGTAGGCTTTTTCAACCTGCAAACAGACAGTCAAGGAGGATATTAATGAGACCTATAAACCATAGCTGTCCTAAAGAAGATGGATGGGGATCAGCTGTTTGCTGACTTTTCCAGTACAAAATCAAGTCACCTAATGGAAATGAACCTTAAGGAAACTAAGAAGTGGCAAATTGAAAAGAAATTTAAAAGAGCAGCTTTCATACAGGTGCTCAGGCTACTGTTTACAAGGACAGGTGTCTGTTTCTGGAAGTCACTGAGTCATAAACTGCTGAAGGCAAGGAGAGTATTTTTGGGAAGTATTAGTATTTGCTGCTTGATACCACCTCCCAGATATTCACTGTTGGTCACTGTCAGAGACAGAATAGTGGAATAACTGTATCTCAGTTCTGACACAATATGCCTATTTTTATATGATTATCATCAGCTTCAACCTCCTTCATGCTGTGGTTAAGTGTAGAGCACAAAAGAGGTCATTTTTCCTTTGGAGACAATGCATTAGAGTGATTTAAAAATAGATGAAGTATCCAAGGATCTTATTTCAAAAGATTTTAGAACATACTGAGAAGCTTCAAAAATTATCAACATGTATAGATGTTTTGAGTGTGCTAAATCATTAAGCTTCTTTGCAGTATTTTCTTCCCATTCAGACAAAAAAAAAATAGAATCTGTTACTTAACAAAGCAAAATTACTGAAAATGATGAGATTCATATAAATGTAAGAGTTTCTCTGGTGTTCTCTGAAGCGAATAAGGTTTGGTGCATTAAGTTACTGCATACCAGTTGTGCTTCTGCGGTTGTTGGTAAGGACTCAGTTTGGTCACTGAATGTAAGTACTTAGAGCTGTTTGAAATGTCTCATGGAATCTGAGACACCCTCAAGGTTTTGGCAGATACAACACAAAAGTTAAAGCCAGAGCAGGAGATGGAAATCAGACAAAGACTGTAGCACAGCAAATGGCACTAGGCACCAATATTTAACTGCAAAGCAACAGTCTGCATACATGCACCTAAGTCATCCTTTGTGAGGGGATGTGACTTAGCCCAAAACATCAGTGAAAGAACATTATCCTTCTTTTTACATCATGAATCAAGAGCACACAAATGGACAGTCACTTATGTTCTGTTTTTCCTTTAACCTGTCATGTTGGTCATATATCCAAATAAAAAATCACAAAATGAAGTCCAGGCTTATTGTCCATTACTAACCACTTTGTCACTCCTCCTTTTTCATTATTTTTCTAAATACCATCTGATTCTATTTCTGTAATGTGATAGGATGTACATAATCCGTTTGTAAGGAAAAGGAGTTATAGTTCTGTATCTGTTCTTTAACAAAGCATGCAGGCACAAATGTTAATTTTTTATTTGTTAATAGAGATATATGTCAGTAGAATAACAACTTCAAAGAATCAAACGATAATGAGAACTTGTCTTTAATTAAGCATTTCACGAAATGGAATAGTAGGGAGAATCTTAGTGAGCCATAATTAAATTTAATGAGACTGAGAGTCTGAACTCCTCTCTGCCCAGGCAGCAGCAGCAAGATGCAACTGTGTCGCTGCCAATAACGAAGGTGTAAAAATAGATCATAATCATTATTCTTCTGAAGTGAATCAAACTAAATTGTCTTTTTTTTTTTCCCCACTGCTTCCACCAACAAAGAATTGTTTGGTTACATGCCAACATGTTAACAACATACACCTATTGCAGGTCCAGTCATGGAGGTGACACATTTTCCCAGACAAGGATGAATCTTCTGAAAAGAAGTGTTTCAGAGAGAAAATCTTGAGAGGAACCAGTGGCTGGTCATCATACCTTTCTGAGTCACATACAACACATGGTTTAATTGGTCCAGTGGAGATATGATGGAAATCTGTCATCACTACATTGCCAGTCCAAGGGAACTTCACTTCCTTTTTCCTAAAATTGTGACTGGCCACTGAATAGGACTGCCAACCATTCCAGAAGACACACCAGTTTTGCTGCCAACACGGCATCTTCAGGTGCAGGTGATCAGAATCTTCCCGAGGAGAAATAATATGAAAAGAAGAACCAGTGTTTACACTGACATCTGCAACCATAGTGACATTTTTCTAATCCCATACTCATACCACATCCAGCTGAGATGACTCACCTAACGACTGATCTGAGAGGAGCTTTGTGGGTAGGAATGAGAAAAATCCTTCTTGGCTTTTACCTATTAGTTCTCTTCCCTCTGTGAAAGATGGATATCAAAATTTACAAGCCATTTCCTGTGGCTGTCAAGGACTATGCAAGGACAAAATAATAGCATACATATTGGGACATTTAAATGTGACTTGCAGAGCATACTTTGGAGTAGGTTGAGGTTAGATAAAGTACCACTTTATCCTCCAATAACTTCCATAGGCAATAGAGTACAGTGACAGTAATGACTGTCCTATTTTCTTAATCCTCTTGCTTGTGGAGCTGTGGCGTGGGTGGAAATCAAGATTAAAAGATAGGAGTCTAGATAACTGTGCATAGCTAAGCCCTGAAAATATTAATTTTTGTCTTTGAACTGTGCTAGTCATTGTGGGGAGTAAATTAATGCAGGATTAGAAACATTATTTTGTGCAAGATGTGATACAGGGCCAAACTGAAGAGCTCTATTCCCTGTTAATTAAACCCTACAGTTCATATTGTTTAAAAATACTGATTTAAGGAGCAGAACTGCAAACTAGAAAATATTTTGGTCTGCTTATATTTAATTTTAATTAACCGGAGATGTATTAATTTGACAAGTATTTCACACCAGAGAAATTGTAAAGGGAGAGTTGAAGGTTATGCTTCATCTGTAGGCTATATTTTAAATACAACTGCATTTAAAAAACTCTTAAATACATGCACCAGCCTTACAGCATAAGACATTTAAAACACTTCAGTCTCTTTATCAAACAAATGTTTTTTGCTTTGCATAAAAATATTGGTTAAATATTTCTCAACTTCACCACTACACACTTCAACAAACATAACTGATCATTTCACTTTGTTTCAGTCTGAATTCTAGAAACAACACCCGTGAGCTGGAATACAGCTCAACTAACATCAACATTCCAAGGGGGGTCATCCCACTGTAAGATGGGTGTCTAACAAAATATAACTTAATCTTCAGAGGTAAAAATCTCACTTCAGTACTGAAAGAGGAAGCCTAAGTGGTTAACTTAAGATTTAAACATTTGCATTTTTTTCAGCAATAAACCGAAAAAAAAAAAATCAGGTTAAACCCACCTTTTAGGTTATTGATACCAATTTTGTTCAGGCAAACAACTTTCTAAATTATGTTTGCTTACTGATGGAAGTGATTTATTCCATGTTAGATTTTCTGCAGAATTCAGTGGGTTTGGTTCTCCTTGGAACTGACACTCTAGATGTTTCTGTTCTGCAAATCTATGCTCCTGTTTCTGTATCATACTGGGAAATCAGAATCTCACAAGTATTAAAAATATGTTACAAATAAAAGAAAACATAAAATGGGCGGTGAAGCATTAGACAACTTAAACATACTTGAGTATGATGCCTCGGTATCTTCAATACCATAGAATTAGAGAATCGTAGAACGGTTTGGGTTGGAAAGGACCTCAAAGACCATCTAGTTCCACTCCACCTGCCATGGCAGGAATACCTCCCACTAGACCAGGTTGCTCATGACCACATACAGCCTGGCCTTGAACACCTCCAGGGATGGAGCATCCACAACCACACTGGGAAACATGTTCCAGAGTCTCACCACTCTCAGCGTGCAGAATTTCCTTCTCATTTCCAATTTCAGTTTCCCCTTTTCTAGTCTGAACACATTCTCCCTCATCCTATCACTACAAGCCTTTGTGAAAAGTCCCTCCCCAGCCTTCTTGTAGGCCCCCTTCAGATACTGGAAGGCCGCAATAAGGTCTCCTTGGAGCCTTCTCTTCTCCAGGCTGAACAAGACCAATTCTCTCAGCCTGTCTTCACAGGAGAGGTGTTCCAGCCCTCTAATCATAACTTGGTGAGAAATATGGAGATAAAGGTTTTCTTCTAATATCTATCTTACATTTAACATTAACAAGCAATTTTCATTCTATTTGATTTGCTTTCACTATGTATACCTATTGCTATCCTTTCTTTCAATAATGGTACTTAAAATTATTAATTACCACCCCATTACTTGTGCTTCTCAGATTGATTTTTCTGCTCTGGAGAAAGGGACTTTTCCCATACTAAGACTTGTTTACCTAAGATTTTAAAGAAATCTTTAGAAATAGGTTGTCCTACTTGGCTCTGGAAGGATCAACTTCTTTTCTGTGGGTTGCAGGCCCATGACTGAGAACAGATTCCAGGAAAACAATTACCTTCAAGATATGTCTTAGAGAGGGACAGTAGAAGAAAGGCAGTGTCCTAGTCTGATCAATCTCACACAGAGCTGTGAGAAAGGGCAGGTTGTAGGTTTCATGAAATACCCAGCTGGTAGTTGAGAATGCTGCTGCTAAAAGAGGACTTGCTTGTGAATTTTGAAAAATTTTCCAGACTGCCATTTCTACTTTCGAAATGTACAAGTAAATTAAGTGAACATTTTCAGGTTTGAGTTGTAGGAAGGAATCGTATTTTTGTACTTTTGGAAGCCACCACATTTTGAGTACTTCAGGATGAACAGCTTGCCCTTTTTAATGCCATAAGTTGTGCTTAATATCACACTGTTCAGATATTGATAATTGTTCCCTGAGCAGGGAGACCCCTGAACTTTTAAAATACAATTCTTTGAGCAGCCATGTGATTAACATTAGGGAAGAGATCTTGTAAAAAAAAAAGGCACAGCCTTCAGATGAAGACAAAGTTTACTTTCAACAGAATTTTCCAGACAATTTCCTCATTAAGGAATCACTTTTAGTTAAACACAACAGTACACATAATTCTTTTCACAAAGCACACGTTATTTAACTCCTTTTTAATACCTAAGGCCAGTAGCACAGGCAATAATACATAAAATAATGTGCAAAACCTATTAATTTCACTAAGTGGTGTCAAGTTTCTTGGGGAACAGCAGATGGAAAGTTGAGGTATGACTAAAGATTTGATCAAGGTCTAATAGCTATTACAGCAGGGCAAGTCTTCAAACCTTTCTCACAGTCTTTTGAAGTAGAATCTCTTGATCAAGTCAGTCAGTGCAGCCAGGGAGCTGGAAAAGTCACGTCTCAACAATAGACCAGAACTGGGAAAGTGAAAATAGAGTAGGAGGTCTGGAGGATGAGAAGAGCTGCAGGGGAACTATGATAGGAAGAGCAGGCTTGCCAGCTTAGCCTTATCTCAGTACAATCTGTAACTATTTTTCTGCTAATAGGAACAACAGAGTTGTGTTGTAGAGTGACATCAGGGATATATGAGGAACTGTCATTTCCTGCAGCTTCTGAACCTCAGTTTCC
>VZZY01026032.1:0-27788 GCA_013400335.1 Eurystomus gularis | reverse complement strand
TTCCCAGAATTTTTCAGATAACCTTCTAAGGCTTCCAGGATGTGCCCCAGAAAATACCCTCATCTTGTTTTTTGTATCTTGAATCAGCATAAAAGAAAAGCCTTTACAATTGGTGATGGGTGACAAATGGAGAGTATAGAGTTTGTCTATACATGCTTCTTTTTTTTCCTTTTTTTTTGGGGGGGGGGGGGGGGGAGAGGAAGACTATTACTTACTAAAATACTAAAATATTCTAGATCAGCTTTTCTGAACTCATTCACATGTTTGTGTTCTGATTCCAAAACAATGATTTTTTTTTTTTCTGGCATGACCATAACCAAATGTTGAAAATGTTTTATACTGGGTCAGCATAAGAACAGATTGGCATAATCTAGAATGAATGTGCTGTTACAAGTGAGTGGTAGTCTCATCCAAAATTTAATTTGCTATGTAAATAAACTGTGAATTTCTCAAGGGAGTTCTATTTGGGTACCCTAGCACGGGCCCTGGGAATGCTAGGGCTACATCTACATTAGCAAGATATGTCTGTAGTCATGCTATGTCTGTAATTCTAGAGTAGTTTACTTTCAAGGTGAGTGGCTGCATACAAACTGGCTGTTGGGGAAGATGTGTCCTTTGATAGCTCTTTCTCTGTGCCTAGGTATTGCTGAAATGCATCTAGTTGGTGATGGTCAAAATGGCACCAGGCTAAGTCCTCCAAAAGCTTTGCAGTGTAGATGATTGCCTGCCACTGCCGTAGCACTACTTAATACACTTGTGCAGGCACAACTTTAGAGAACTCGGGTCCTAATACCATGTGCCTAGTGGTTTTTCTGATGTCATGCCTTCTTAAAGCACTGAACTGGACTGTGACTAAGGCTAGTTCCTTAGAGTCACCAGTACCTGAGAACACTAAACTGCTGCATGAGATTTTTCACACTGTTTAATGTATATGTGTAGTAGGCTGCCTATGTAAGGAGTAAGCTCATAAGGCTCCCTATATAATCAATAGAGAGAAAAACATCTCCATAGATTGATATGTGGCATGCAAACTAGACCATGCTCTGTACCGCCCTATAAAGGAGCCAATCTTTTAAGAAAATAAAGGCCACCTGACTAGGGATTCTTTTTTCTCACTGCGTTGCACAAAAGTGACTGGTTGCTACTGGTAACTCTGCAATCATGACATCACAATTGAGTCTGCCACCCTCACTCAAAGCAAAATGAACACCTTTTGGTGCTTAAACGACTCTGAGTCACTCAGAATCAGATTCACATCTTCTCTGAAAGAACCTATTGGTAAAAGAATCTGTCTTACCAGGATGGTGACAGCTGCTCTGTAGTCTCTAAAACACATGAATGCCAAGCTCCTCATAGTGGCATTGCTGTGATTTTGGGCATCTGCCTGCACACAACTTACAAACCGCAATTTGATTTCAGTGAACCATCTGCATTTCTGTTTGTTCCTGCGCCTTGTACTCCATATGTGCAAAAGGGGAAGCACAGTACTTACAGATCTGCCTTAAAAATACCTCTTACAAAATGCTATTATTTAGTGAAGTTAGGGTCTAGCCTAGGAAAAGCCATGTTCCTTGTTAGAGCTGTGGGATTTCCATAGAGAAGAATAAGGAGCATCAGCGTTAAAAGGAAGATTCATGCTCAGACTCTCCATTGCTCAAGGCACTTTGCTCTTACCTGCTGCTGTAGGCAAACATTGTTATACAAAAAAATGGCAGAACACACATGGGATCTAAAGTTAGGTGTCAAGTCAAGCTTTGGTAGGTAGTGTGAGTGCCCATATGACAGGGTATTATATAAGAATAATGCAGGTGCATGCCACGGCAGTTGTAGATGAGAGCTGAATGCACTGATGGGTAAGAGCTGTGGTTGTTAATAGTGGCTGTTAAAGAGTGATATTGTGTTTGTCTAGTGGATCCATGGCCATGGATATGCAGAGCAGACTGATAAGATAGTTGAACTCTGGTAGCAGTTCTCCCAGTTTTGACCTCAGCCTCAAGTCCTCATGTTTTCCAGCAACTTTTGACTGGTGTAAGAAGAGATGTTAATCACATTGCCACCTTCTTCCAGGGTCAGCCCTGCTTCCTGACCGATACACACCCTTGAGGTATTTATTCATATGCACCTGCCCTTCAGAGCTGCTGTCTAATGAAGTGGCTTTTCTTGATTTCCTCCAACTCTTCAGAGAATTTCCTGAAGAAATTCAGCTGGAAGCCTGATAGTGACCTGAATCCTTTGGAAAACCACAGAAATATTGACTCTAAAATGTTCACTTCATTAACTTTCACTGGTAGCACAGGGAGTCACAGGTAAAGAGATAATGATGCGTAGTCACTAAAGAAAAGGTATTAGTGTTGGAGTGAACATAACACTGGAAGAGGACACAAGGCACAGATGCAGAAGGGACCTGCGTGAGACCTGGAGAAGCAGAACAGCAGAATAAGTGGTGGCAGCAGAAGCAGGAACGCAAAGCTGGAAGCGAGAAGAAAAGTCAACTAGGATAAAAAAAGGATACGAAAAAGGAGATGGAAAAGCCAGTTTTCACATTGTGAATTTCCTTCATCAGAGCTGGCAAGCAGAGATGTCAAAGTTGTATTTTGATAGCTAGATCACAATTGTATCAAATGTGACAAGTAAACTCGTCATTCAACTTAGCTACCTGGGGAGAGAGAAGCTGACATTGAATAACTAACATCCCATAGGTAACAGTCAAGAGTAAGATAACTTGGGATTGATAAATGGATGGTGCAATGTACCAGGACAAAGGAGAGAGAGATTTGCCAATATCAAAATTGCCCATCATTAATTATAAGAATTATCAGAATAAGGACCTAAGAAGATGAAAGAAAATAGACAAAGTACATTCACAGAGAGGGGCAGTTTTTTTAAAATCTGGTATTAGTTTAGTTGTGTTCTATTATTTCACATGACATCTGCTGAAAGTAATCTAATTTACAGAATAGGATCTTGTAGAAGCATTGGATTCTTGTATTGTTCAATGAACAAAATCAGCTTCAAAAGGAAGATAGTAACCCTTCAAAAAGATGAGAAAGAGAGACAGTGATATACAGAGTGCACAAGAATGAGGAGGGAAGAAAGAAAGAAAGAGTGATCTTTATGGCTGAAATTTTCTTCCAACTCCAGACCTAATTCATGACAAGAACGAAGACATTTCTGCGAGAAGTGTAGGTCCGGGTATGAGATACCCTATAACGAGTTGCGGTTGAAAGGAATTTAAAGCAGATATTTTCAATGTTAAAATCAGATCCCTTGGGGAAAAAGAAAAAAAGAAAAAAAAAAAAAGGAGAAAAAAGAAGAGGAGAAAGGCATTTTATTCTTTATAATGGACAGGATTGTACACACAAAAAACCTTTCAAAGCAGTGCAAATATTTAAGCAGCTGCAATAAAAAAACTTTTATGTTATCTGAGAATGAAAGCATATTTCTGGAATCACATATCTTTGAGTCTCCGATGTGCTGGGTTTGGCTGGGGTAGAGTTAATTGTCTTCATGGTAGCTGGTATGGGGCTATGAGGCCCATATTATTGCTGAACAGCACTTACACAGAGTCAAGGCCTTTTCTGCTCCTCATACCACCCCATCAGCAAGTAGGCTGAGCGTGCGCAAAGTCTGGGAGGAGACAGAGCCAGGACAGCTGACCTCAACTGACCAAAGAGATATTCCAGACCATATGATGTCATTGTGGGCAATAGAAACTGGGGGAATGTTGGCAAGCAGGCTGCTGCTCAAATGCTGGCTGGGCATCAGTCATTTGGTGGTGAGCAATTGTTTTCATTTGCATCACTTGTCTTTCATTTATCTCTACGTGTTATTTTCCTTTTCATTACAAATTGTTACTATTATTATTAATTATTATCATAATTTCAATTATTAATCCTTTCTTAACTCATAAGATTTCGTACTTCTACCCTTCCAACTCTCTTCTCCCTATCCTGCTGAGGGGGTAGTCCACAAGCAGATGTGTGCTGCTTAGTTGTCAGATGGGGTTAAACCACGACATCTGACCAGAATAAAACTTTACCTTTTCCATTCTAAACCTCTGCACAACAGGCTTTCAAATCTTCTCCGTCAGCCATTGCCACTCCTTTACCATTTCCATTTCTCCTTCACTGAGCAGGTAACTAGTGGAGTGTTTGAGTGGTTAAAACTAAATTCTCCACTCCCATAGAATTCATATCCATTAGAACAGGGATTTTAGCAAATCAGATAATGTCAGGGCAATGCTTGTAAAGGGCTTTTTAAATATACGGCTCTTATTGTGGTCGAATTTGCCTCCAGGAATCTCAATTGCGTTCTGTCATTGAACCTGGAGGCCAAATTGTTTCTTGCTTCTAGCCTCAGTTTCCAATTTTAAGCTTCTGAAAATAGCCTAATCACCGCATGTATTTTCCTTGCCCTACCAGTAATTAAAACCAGGATGAGAGAACACTGGATAGCATACTACAGTATCCAGTAGCCCTCTGAAAGGCAGATGAATAGGAAAAAATGTCTCCAGGGTGTTTATACAGGTAAAATATCTAGTTATTCTAATTCTCTGACCAGAAAGGAACATGGCATCGATACAGTTCTGTTTCAGCATTTTTCATTCAAAAGAATAATTAAATAAATAAAGGAGTCCAGCAGCAAAGGAATTTAATTCTCCTCTGAAATGTTTCCATGAGCCAGAACTGGATTAAACCATAGATTTTTGGCCAGAAAAATAATCTGAGACATAAATATCTTAGGCTTGTGACAATATCACAATTTCAGCTCTTGTTAAGGGAAAAGGAAAATTCTTACATTCTCAGTTTTAGAGAAAAGCTTGAGAATAAAAACAGGTTGTATCTGATATGATGAAGTCCGTACAATATTACAGAGTCCATTTCTCCAGGAGAGGATAAAAAGCAGTAAAGGGAGAAACACCCTTGCCCCAGAAGCATTGTCATGGTCATATAGACCACCACCATTTGGAGGACAGTGGTTTGGGACAAACCACTGCTCCACTGAAGCGGAAACCTTTGGGAAAGCCAACGTAGCGGTCATTTCCAGCAATCAACCCTATTGTGAGTAGCCATGCCTGCTTTAGTGGCACTGTGTCCATCTTCAGCAGTAGAGGGAAAAAACATGCTCATCTGTGGGCTCATGCTACTGTGTTTCACCAGAATCATAATGTCCAAACTGCCTGAATCAAGGACTGCCCAGGCTCCCACTTGGCATGTGAGACAGCTTGTCCTTCTGAGACAGGATATGTGCTGAGAGTTTGTTGTGTATCCCACGATGTAGATGGAATGTCTCTGGAGTGCAGACCAGGATCTCAGAAATCAGGTGTGGTATCACAGGCTCTTGAGGTCTACAACGTAGCCTTCCTTGACACAGGTGACAAGCTATGGCCCCAGTCAGATCCCAAAGACTGTTGTTCACTGCTCTCAGTAGTCTCAAATATGAGTTAATGCATGTAGAGCACAGTATATCCAGACCTTCACTGCAACTCTGTTGTTAGAGAATGGTACTTTAAAAAGTGCCATGTCAGAGATACTGTAGAGAAGGAGGACTGGAAAGACTGAATGAGCCTGTTGGTTTCTTTTCACCTTTGTTGAACCCTAAATATGGTGCTAGCATCATGAAAAATCAGAACCCAGGAGTTAAAACAAAAAAGACAAAGTCCTCTCAAGAAAGAACAAATGAGCAGATCATTTCCTATGGCACAATGAAAACGCTAATTACGGCAGCCTACCAAATTTCTGTCTCTAACCTCCTTGAAACAAGTCCTTTAAAAGTCATACCTTGTTTTGATTGTAATGGCAAAATTACAAGATTGCTACCTAGCTAGATAAAGGACCAGTAACACTGAATAGAGTAAGGCTGTGGCACACTCAAATTCAGGTAATTTCAGAATTTGCCAATCCACAAGGCATCACATCAATGTCAAATATTAAATCTGAGGAAAATGAAGAAGATATCAATATATCATCAAATTTCAGAGTGCTTAGAAGAATGAAGAAAACGGTTTAGTACAAATGCTCAGGGAGCCAAACCACCTTTTCTGAAGCCCATGTGTGTAAGCAAAAGCAGGAACAGAGCTCATATTTCACATGACTTGTGAAAATGGGGCAAGCATTTACCTGGCCAAAGAGTGGAAACTTGAAATGAGGTTAATTCATAGCAGCAGCAGAAACCCACAGGAGCACCAGAAAGCAAACAAAAGACTTGAGGAATAGTGCAGGAAATACCCTATATATGCCAGTGATCAATAATATNGTTATATGAAGAAAGCAAACAGTAATTTTGAGGAAATATTGTCACCTGAATATGAATTCTATTTCTGCATATCAAAATAACAAAACCAGCCACCCTGCTTCGTGCAGTTTAAACAAGGAGGAGATGCAAAGACAGACATCAGAAACAGCTCAATATTAGAGACATCAGTTGAGAGTCCAGCACAAAGAGTACCTCAGCTCTGTATCAGAGAAAAGAGCAATGTGGCAATCAGGAAAAGTTACATTAATATTTTATCATGACAAAATTACTTTGGTAATGCAAATTTAAAGTAGAATACTAAATAAAGCATTAAGGCTAAAATTGCTGCTGATTCTGTTGGCATGTAGCCAATTTCAACTAAATGTTGTGGATGCATCAGCTTTCTAGCACTGAATCTGCGACAGGCTGTTCAGGCAGAAACAGAAAAGTGACAGAAAAAGGAAAAAACTGAGCTCAAACAATGTGTTGTGAAGTTTTGAAGCAGAGCAGTTAACTGGCTGCCAGGAAAGTTCCACCTGTCTTCCAGGGGACCTGTAGCTTACTCCTAACTCAGTGTGATTTACTTGGGATGATGATGCAAAGTAAATTAACAGAAGAAAGTAAGTCCTTTGAGCATCATTAATGGGTTCACAAGCTGGATAAGCAGAAATGTATCTACTGAAGGACAAGGAAGCTGCACATTTGGTAGATTAAAGAACTAAAGAACCGAAATGAGACCACTGCCAATGTCTCTCAGATGGAAGAAGAATCACTCAAGGCAAAACTGGGGTGCTTGAGACCAGAGACGGGTATTGGCAAGAACAGTCATTGGAAACTGTTTTATCAGGAGGGTGGTTGCCTCACCACATCCTGACCAGGTCATATGAAACCAGATCTGTGGTAAAGAGCATTTGTGTGGCCTGCAAGAAGCTTTTCTAGAGTTGCTACAGTGCAGGCAAATGTCCTGATGCTGGACGAGGAATAGGCAATGAAGCAGAGTCATACTGATTAAAAAGTTTGGACCTTTCTATCAACATCTTTTTGAGCTGGCTACACTGCCTGAGCTTTTCAGATGATACCTGGACAAGGAGGAAGTGTGGATATTTTTACTTTCACACAATTCAGGGTGTAGCAAGGACCTGGAAAGCAGCAATGCCAACTTTAACTGCTTCTGTGTAAATGGGCAAGCAGCACTGTATAGTGATGCAGTCTAGGGGCCCATGACACATGGCTTTTCTATCAGGTCCACTCTTATTACCATTCACATGAAAAGGGATGTGTGTGGTCAAAGTCACATCTTCCTGACTATCTACCATCACTATTTCATGCTGCTGAAGTGCAAACACTAGAGGCTGGTAAGAGAATTTTGGAGATACATAAATGTTCTTCCCAAAACAGTAAGGAGGACAAAGACAACTTTTACTTCTGTGCAAACACTAGCTCCTCCAGTAAGTTTCATGATCATCTCCAGCTTTCATAAAAGCTGTGAAAAGCAGGGAAAGCAGAAGGAAGAGATAATATCCAGGCTCTGTGCACCCTGCAGACCACAGAACAAAGCAGAAGAAAATATTTTGACTACTTCTTTCACTGCTTCAGGATGGAAGCTGTTACTCTGATTACTGCAAAGTAAGAAACTTGTCCGACAGTGTCGGAAGAGCCATCACAGAAGCAGCAGTGGAACTTTTCTACCAGGCCTGCTATCCTGACCTGTTTTGTTTCAGAAAGCTAACTGCAGTTTGCTGGCAGGCAGTTTGTACAATTTACCCAGTAATGAGAATTCACTCACAGCACATCACCACCTTCCCACAGGCAGTCAAATGTCAACACTGAATTAGCGGTTGAAATTATTAAGTCTCTGTTAAAGTAAGTTGTAAGCACGAAACAAAATCTATGGCAGGCTATACCTGGATGTAGACACACTATCACAAAAGGTATTAACAACTTTGTACGATATCTGATGTCAAGATGTTACATATTGGTGCCCATAATTCCATCAGTAACAGAAGTGACAATGGAAAAAGTGCAGGACAAAGGAAAGTTACACAGAAAAAAGCTGAAGATCTTTCAGATGTACATTGTAGAGGACCTCAAGAACACACTCTTATCTCAGAAGAAAATGCAGCGTGCAAGAGAATTCTGTAACAAGGCTGTGAAGGGGCATTTAATTCACTCAAGTCCTCAGTACTGCATGTTCCACTAGAAAACAGATGTGGAGATGGTAAAATATACACCCCATTGAACTTCAGTTACAGGACATGAGCAAGCCCATGAGGGGCTGATGACAGACACGAGAAGGCACTTAAAATATTTAATATACAGTAGGACAAAAGCAAGTCTCCTCAGAATCAGAAAGGCTCTCCTTGACACCAATGTCAAACTGCCTCTGCTATACAGAAAAGTTTTTGGGCAGTGCTGAGGTGTGAAAGGACAGCCTTTCCAGGAACTTCTCTAGCTGCCAAGAAAGTTAAAAGCACTATAATGAAAACAAGAGTTGATATTAATGGTTGGTAATGTACACACACACTACAAACTTTCTTCTCTGAAGGGCATACGAGGAACAGTGCATTGGGATACAGAGTTTCCATAACTGGAAGACAAATTGCAAGTATAGGGAAGGTTGTGGAGAAGTATTTGGTGTATTGCAACAATATTTTGAGAGCAAAGGTTGAATGATGCACTGTCTTGGCAGTGTTTTCACTCTCTCTCAGCTTGAATACCAAGCAGATGGAATGTAAAATATTTCAATTAGTGACAGCTACCATTAAAGTGACTAAACATTTCGGGGAAAAAAAGAACCCCAATGTTTATAAAATGACTGTGCTTTCAAAGCTAATGATTTCTTGCATTACTCGAGGTACATAGGCTCTTTTAAAAACCATTTTGTGTTTGTGTCTTTTAATCTGAGATTATGAAAAATATGCAATGCATGCCAGGTTCCTACTGAGGCTACTGATACGTTTGTCACCAGACTTCCTTGACTGGAGCCATGTCAAGCAACTCTGGGACTCCTAGAGAGGCAATCAAAAGTGACAGGGTAACTGACAGCTCTGACAAGTGACTGTAGAATACACCACATTGTACTTTACTGGGGGAAAATGACCTGAACCTTAGTGTTAATTCTAAATACCCCTTAGCAGCATGTGCTCCTCCACAGTGTATTATTATATTGTCAAAAAGGTTAGGCAAAAGCAGAGCTTCTTCCAATGCATGACTGAATTGCTCCTTGTTTCTACTGTGTCCAAGGAACAGAGTTGAGAGATGATGGTCACTGTGCAGAGCACAAACACCAGCCAGCTTTCTCCCTTCTGTTCATGTAATGTTTAACTCCCTTCCTCAGCCCATTGCCAACTTTTTCTCTGAAGTCAGGATCAAAAAAATCCTTCTTTTGTGTTCTATGTGAATGATCTCAGGTAGAAAAATTGCACATCAATGAGCAATAAAAAGGAAAGCCTCACATACGAGGAAGGAGCACAGACTTAAAGATAAGTAAAAAATCTAACAAAAGCTAGAAGTGCCATTTTAAGATTCTCCTCTTTTTCTCTGTTTTTGGATCTAAAACAATCTTACATAAGACTGTGGGGGTGTTTGTTTATGTGTGGAGGAATATTTAACCGCATGCTAAGCTCTTCCCAAGAAATCACCTAAATTTGATATCTGGAACCTTTGATTTGATGGTCTTAATATCTCCTTGTTTTTTCTCTTGCAGTCTTTCCACAGGGATGTATTCACTGGCATCAGTAAGCTTTGATTTACGCTATTAAATCATATTTTGCTCTCTAATCTATCTACTGATATGTTATTCTTTCTATGGAGATAAAACCTCTATTATTGTCAAGAGGATATGAAAGTATTTTCTGCCGTAAGGTGTTTGTCTGTTACACAAGAGAAGGAATGGGAAGAAATGAAGATGCTCTTATGGACGTAGGCATCTGATCTGTTAAAAAAAATGTAACTAAATGCAAGTGCTAGTGCTTCCTTTACTGTATTATCCCTAGCACTAGTTAACCATCCAGCAAATGCAGGGCTTCACTGTTTCATATCTAAGGGAAAAAGAGGTTTGGCTTGAGGTCTGCTTTCAAGACAAGGTTGAAAATCAGAGCTATTGTTGTAAAAAAGTTAGTCCAAAAGGAGGTACCATTCTGGGAGCTATCTGGATGGAGAGGGACTGGCAGAAAGGTGTCAGTGAGCTGGGGTAGATCTGAGGTGGGGAGGGATTGGCCCCCAAGTGATGCAAGGGTTTCATTGGCAACACTAGCAAAATGTCTGTATTAGTACGTTCTGATTTAGGAGCTGTCCCAAACAATCACACCATATGTAACAGTAACAAAAAGTGCTCAAATACTAACGTAAAGTGTTTTTCAAGGTCTACACTAGGGTTTTTACTAATAGCCTGGTGTGCCATCCTATTTTCTCCCCTGTCCTGCCGCAGAGCTGGTTGAGTGAGCAGCTGGGTAGGAGTTCAGACTGAGAAGTCCTAAAAAAGTTTTCCTGAAGCAACCTATTAGAACTTACCTTGAACTCCATGGGGCAAACCCTCTGTTTAGATTGCCTACATCTTTTTAAAGAACAGGCCCATTTTTACCTATATAAGCTTTCCTGGCCTCTTTTTACTGCAGTAATCTAAACCTATAAATTAATTGACATTGCAGCCTCCCTTGAAACCACTAGTTGAGGTGTGCTTCCCACTATCTTGCTGAGTGTCAGAATAGTCTTCTGGTTGTCAGTGTTCACTGGAAGAAACTCCCCTAGGCCATTGAATTTCCATTTCCCAAAATAGCTTGTGCAGTTTAAAAGTATACCCTCTGGATACGCAGCAGTGACAGACACAGGAGGAGCTGGATACTTCCTAGTCCCTACGCAGCATACCTGGAGGTATGAAGTGTCCTGATCGTAGCCAATTACAGTCCCCCTTAAAATCATACTTAATTCAAGCCAGAGAAAGGTGAAAGAAGGATGTATTTACTAAACTCAAACCAGATACATCTGCAAAGCTTTATAAAAGTGAAAATTTTTAAAAAAGTGTATCTACCTGCCTAGAGATCACCTCTTATGTTTCTCTTGCCCCATATGCCTTGGCTGGTACACTGACAGGCTCTCTTTCTCTTTGCTGCTGAAAATTTTAGCTCTCACCAACAACTGAACTCTAAGATCACCTGCACAAAACCAGTGCAAACATTTAGGCCACACCTTTTTTGTAGTTCTGATCCATCTATTGGGATCATTCACACTCCTATGTACCATGTCTCTGATCCAAGCAGAAAGGGGCCTGGCCATTCTTCTCATCACATTTGCTTGAAGATCCTGATATCTGTGGGTCTGGCACAAAGAATTTTACCTGTGTTTCCAGAGGGTTAATAACAATCTTTGTTCTTATTTAAACTTGCACAGGGAAGCACAGTGTTCTTTTCTAGTGAGTGGGGAAATTTCACACCTCAGACTGATGGCTTTTCAGAGTCAGCTCTAGTGTTTCACATACAACATCTAGACCAATGGTTTTCGTGGAGACAGACACATGAGCTAAATGAAGATCATTCATAGCATTTGCCTGAGAACAGATACTAAGGTCATCAAGGACTTTAGGTGTTTAAGGTTTTGGCCATTTTGAAATATGAACCTGACAGCCTGCAGAACAAAAGAAGGATGGCAAGAAACCGCACTGATGACTGTGGCATATAACATCAGCAGCCCTTGCTGAACTTGTGCTCCTCATAAAGCTGCACTTGGAGCTGTAAAAATACTGGGGCTGCAGACAGAAGGTAATACTAAATTATTTCTAAGAGCAACTGAGACTGAACAGGTTTTGCTGCCAGACCGGTGGTAAGAGTCCAGCCTGTTGTGTTACCACAGTAATCACAACATTTGCCTTCTCTACAGCATCTGTTCAGGATGACGTTTTCCTAGGCTCTATGTGCTATTAATATATTATTTAACAAACACTTGAAGGGGTGTGATCGTGTCAGGAACATTTTGGATAACAACTCATTCCTCCCACTCTGCTGTCACTACATTTGTTTCCTGCAAGGGTACTTCTCAACTCTGAATTTGATCCCTGATATCTATGAAATGAAGGGAAAAGTATGGGGAAAGCATATACTTTTTTGTTGTTAATGTTAAACTAAGGACAAGTAAATAGTTCAAACTCAGAAAATAAATCTTCCCCAAAACCAAACAGATTTGCTTTCCCTTTGGAGTAATTCTAATTTTAGTGAAACCTCAAACCGATTTTGTTAATTTTTTTAACAGCTTCATTAAAAATGAACATGAAGTACTCTATTGACTTTACACTTTATTCCCATGAGCCTCTGCACTATGCATTGTCACCACAACCCAAGCAAAATCAACCTTGCTCAACCAAACACCTTTACCAGCTACCTTTTTTGGGATGTGGTCAACTGTCTTCAGAAATTATTCAGCTCTCTTTGCTGACTAGTAAAGAAGATAAAGTTGCCCACCTTGTGTAAGACTAAAGCTGGAAAACGATTCTTACCTATCTAAAATGTGAACATGTATGTGAAAGCAAACTGCATCCACAGTACCTGTAATTTTTTAAAATATTCATAGTGTTCCTTAACTGTCTATGGTATCACCCTCCCTCCTTCCTTTTGCGAGACAGCATTGAGAGTTTGCACTCCAAAGCAGATTTCTAGCAGAAGAACTGGAAGAAACCACAGGTTTCTTGTTGGGAAGTTACAAATAAAGAAGCTCGTTAGAAAGGAATGACTTGAAGCCTGCAGAAAACACTGGATGGACAAGATGGACATGAAAGACAGGAAGGGGAAAGGTGGGAGATTGGGTGGAATTGTTAATACACTTTAAGTTCCTAGAGGCAGAGAGGATTGCTTAAAGCCCCAGAAACAAGTGGTTAAAAGCCATCAGGATAAAAGGAGAAACTCCAGGGAAAGGTGAGGACCAAGGGACATAAAATCTCCCTTCTCCTGCATTGGAGAACAGTTCTTTTGCAGGAGAAAAGTAGCAGGCCCATAGGTATGTCACCTTTTTCACACTTCATTTCATTCTGATCCCAGACGAAATGCAGCTTTGACAGCTTATTTACTACAGCACTTGAGACATTGTAAGTTCTTTTAAGTTTTCCCTTCAGAGAATTTAAAGTTATGAAAGAAGGAGACAAAAAGGACTTTGGTGTAAAAATATCCCTGTCCTTTATCTGCTGTAAAGATTGGTTAAAAAGAACATTAAATTCTTTTGTAGTTTCTCTAATCTCAGTCATGGCCCCTCTGTTGTCATTGGTTTCTTGAGGCCTGTGTTCCTCCTTTTTGTTTTTCTGTTATGGATAATGTCTCAGTGTTATTATTATCATTTACTTTGCCACTTTTCTGAGCTTCCCTTGGCTTTCCTTATTTCCAATTTACACCAGACCTGGCGTCTGTCTTATTTGGACAAGATCTGTCTTATATTGTGCTATTTACACAAAATTCCCATATGTTTTTTAAGAAGGCTTCTTTAGCCTCAGAAAATATGCTCATTTTTCTGCTTAATGATGTGGGCCTCCTTTTTTCTCTTGGTATTCATTGTCTCTGGAATTGTTCCTTACATACTTTCTATGTCAAATTTGTAGAGTGTAGGGTGTTCCTTTTGTATTACATTCTTCATCATACTGTTAACCTTTTCTATCAGCATTTTGAGTTTGCCCTTTCACAGTTCGTTGTCACAACATTTGCCTTCTGGGAGATACTCTTAGCCGTAATATCAAATCTAATTTTGTCCTGATGCCCAGTGGAACCCATGTAACCTTTGTAGATCGGTATAATAAATATGATTTTACCAGGACTGAATGTAGGGGATTAAACTGTATATTTTACAGTCATTGCCATTACTAAGAAATGCTCCTCCCAGTCTAATTTGGTCTTGGTTAACGTGATGGCTCACAGGGCTTTGGTCCTGCCTAGAAGATGACTTCTAAATTCATGCAATACTGTGGCTTCTGATATTGCTCAATTTTGCTTTGTTTTGAATGATGTCACTCAAATCAAACACATATAAGAATATTGTTGAATGCGTGTCTTGTATAGATAAAAATGCAGACCAAGAGGAGTATCTAATCATGTGCATTAATATAGATGACAATGAATGCAGACACTGAGATTTATTTATCAAATAAGTCAAGTATAAGTAGGAAATAGACACGAGTTCCCTTCATACCTGCATTTATACGTTACAGAATGTAGGGAGGTAAGAAGTATTAGTATAGAGAGAGGAGTGACATAAATAAGTACCTAACATATGTGTTTTAGCCCAACATACAAAGCTTTTTTGGGTGCATTCTTTCTTCTCCTGAGCCACACATCAGTGTGAAACAGGCCTTTAACCTTTTGTATGTTTTTTTTTAATTGTTTTGGCTTTTGTCTGTAAAAGTCTTGATTTTGAAAATGTTGGTAAACGAAGTCATTATGCCCAGCATTGGCTCCAGTAGGGGGTGGGGAGGCTTGACAGGAAAATATTATCACCGAGCTATTTACAGGAACTGAAATTTGAAGCTTGTGTGAAAAATATTTTCAGGAATGGTAAAGGTGAGGGTTTATCACTGCTGCCATTACCCTGAATGGATTCAATGGAAAAATTAAAAACGGACCAGGCAAAATTACATAAATATTCATCAGCTGTTATTTCTCCATCTTCCTGAATGATAAACAATGTTTTTGAGAGGAAAGATTCCAAGTATGACTTAGTGGCAGTGTCATAAAGACATAAATGTTTTATTTTTCTTTTTGAAGTGGCTTAACCTTCAAATAAAATGAGAGATGATAGGTAGATAAAACAAAGTGTTTGAAGGGAGTTAAGAACAATAAATAAAGGAGGTTATTAGGGATGCTGTGTTAGGAGCTGGCCACTGCCTTCACACTTTCTTCCTCTTCACTTCTTAAGTCTTCAGTTAAATTTTTTGGACTCTGGAATTTTTTTTCCCAGTTGACCATGGAACTTGTATTGAAACAACAAAAATTGAGTTTATAGTGTGTATTAACTGTGTTGCAGTGCACAAATCCCCTGTGGTTATTAGTGAAATCACTTGCAGTTACCTTTCTTCTTATTTTGAAAAGAGCTGTGACACGCTACCAGCTGGTATCATGGTGTAGGTACCCCAGCTGGGGTACCAGTTTTTGTCCTGCAGATGCTGTATATGAAACTGATGGTAAAAAAGCCATGAGAATTGCCTGCCTTTTGCCTTGTCTCTCTGAACCTTTGGACACTTGAAAGGACATTTGTCTTAGGTAGACAGTCACCAACAACTCACAGGCAAGCCTGACCTTGAAAGCCAATGTCATTCAACCTTTCACTGAACTTGTGTTACCTTCCAAATTAAACTTGTTCCCTCTGGAAACCCTAGGAAGCCAGGTGGATTCTCTCACAGTGACCTCCTGGAGAGTGAAACTCAGTAGAAGTCTTGGAAAAACAAGACATGTTTGGATTGTGTTCTAGTGGCCATAGCTGCTGAGCCCTAAATCTCTGCTGAAGCATCTAGACTGCCTGAAATATCCCTGTCTCAGGAGGCATAGGAGACTGTCACTTTGCTGTACTCTACATCCACTTACGAGCATGTAATGCTGATACTTCACTGTAATACTAAGAACAGGAAAGGTTATTAAGAGATGCCAGCAAATGTGAATTCAATTACAGTATATTGCAGAAATCTCAGATGTAAAGTAGATTTACAAGGTACAGATATATATTTAGTCCAAGTACTAATGATGAACATAATTGTCCTTTTATAAAATGAATGACATGGAAAAGAAAGGGGTAGATTGTTTTCTGTGGCTTTCCTGTTCAGAATCAGAAACTCCTGAGCTTTAGGGATACACAGAGCTCACTGAAGCTTATACATAAGAATTTTTTAATCAGAAAACATACTTCAACTCCTACACATTTTTAGCGATTTTTTGAACAGTTTTTAAAAGTCAGTGAATAAAAGGGTAGCCATTTGGAGGGGGGAAAGGTGTTATATTCAAAAATATATTCTTTTAACTTGCAACTGTTACCAGCTAGAATTGCAAACAAAAGAGATCATAAAGTCTCTCTTCTGCTCTTCTTATATCATGAGTGGCTCTATATTTTAATAATAGGAAAGAAATTTGGCTCTTGGATTCAAATTAAACCATAAATTTCACCCACATATATTCTCTGGCAGCATGATGAGAATTTAGTCAACAGCAAAGTCCTCCCTAAGCTTTCCAAGGCCGCTTTTTTTTACACAATAAAACATCCAGGCCACATGGAGCAGTACAGGCTGGAAAAAGAACATTTTGTTAACCATTTATTTGGTTCCTGTTGCTGTCACACCATCACAGCACTGCTAAATATTATGTTCCTGTTTCATTAGCAGAACTTCACAGCCCAGAAGTTGTCATCATTAACTTTGAGAGCCATGTTCCTGACAGCTTTTAAATGCTTGTCTCTGTTCATACAAGGAATAAACCCATGAGCCTTGTTCTGGTGTCAGCTGGCATAAAATTAATTTTCTTCCCAGGAGCTGGCACAGTGCTGTGTTCTGGATCTAGGATGAGAATGATGTTGATAACACACTGATGTTTCAGTTGTTGCTAAGCAGTGTCTACACTAAGTCAAGGAGTTTTCAGGTTCTCACACTGCCCTGCCAGTGGAAGCTGGAGGGGCACAAGAAGCTGGAAGAGGACACAGCAAGGGCAGCTGACCCAAACAAGCCAAAGGGGTATTCCCTACCATATGACATCATGCTGAGTATATAAAGCGGAGGGAGCTACCCAGGGCACACTGCGGCTCAGAGGCTAGCTGGGCGTTGGTCAGTGGGTGCTGAGCAATGGTATTGTGCGTCACCCATTTTGTATATTCAATTATTATTATTTTCTCTTCCTTTTCAGTCATATTAAACTGTCTTTATTGCAATGCATGAGTTTTACTTCTTTTCCCCCCGATTCTCCCCCATCCCACTCAGAGAGGGCAAATGAGTGAGTGGCACAAAACTAGTGATACAATATATGCAAACTGTGTGAAGGCATAAATCTCTCCCCTCTCTTCCCAATACATCACATATCTCTTCTTGTGCTGCCCTTATGTCCCTGGCAGTAGACAGAAAAATGTAATAAGGTCTTTCCTCAAAAGGGTAAAAGGAATGATAGACCTTATACAGTGCAGGCAGAAATGGTGGGAGACACCCTTTTCCTCCATATAACAATTCACGTTCAGAGAGTCGTTCCAAGTAGCAGAAGTGGTTTCAGCAATCTGGTGATGTAGCCACCTGCAGTGTAGGCTGCCTCTACTCCATACTCAAACATCACTCAAATGAAGAGTAAAAGAAGATGGTAGATTGAGATTAGAAATTAGGAAGAAGTTCTTTACTATGAAGGTAGTGAGACACTGGAACAGATTGCCCAGGGAAGTTGTGGATGCTTCGTCACTGGATGTGTTCAAGACCAGGTTGGATGGGGCTTTTAGCAACCTGGTCTAGTGGAAGACGTCTCTGTCCATGGCAGAGGGGTTGGAACTAGATGATCTAAGCCATGTCTAAGCCATGCCTTGAACTTTGGATTAGATTTCTGCAATTACCTGGAGAGCAGGTCACTATTATCTTGTTTTGCTTTGCTTTGTATAACTGTGCAGTGTAAAGCCTATTGTTAAAATAATTTGGATATATTATCTGTAAGTGACAGGCAGTATTAACAAATACTTAATCTCTTCAGAATGAGCTATCTATGACTGTAGCGTAATGATGTGGTACAGAGTATGAGTGTGAAGAGATAACGCAGGCTTTGAATATATAAGATATGGATTATGCCAGAGGCTCTACATTTTTAAAAACTCAGTGATGTTCAGTTACAGACTGTTAAAGGAATGTGACTTCAGGAGCTGAGTAAGAAAAGTTTTTAGGGATAAAAAATTTAATAAGGACAAAACATCCAACATACTTAAAATATGCAATATAATGTAAATTCAGATATAATGTGGAACTGTAGACCAGCAAAGAAAAATAAGATCAGAGCATGTTAGAAAGTATAAAAATTGCCTTAATTGAACCCAAGGATGAGAATAAATGAACTCCTAGCATCTGCATTGCAGTTGTCTGGCAAAGAATGTTCAGTGCTGAGGATTTGGTACAACCCACCCTACTTCCCTTTTTATTAAGAAAACCTGCTGCTATTGACTTTAGGACCCAGAAGAACAATGAAAGGTTGAGCAAAACTTCACAGAAAAGAGGCAAATGTAAGGAAAATGAATATAATAATTTTGATGGTATTCTATTCAGACTTTCCTGGATTAATTAGACAATTTGGTCCATGACTGTCAGTACCACTGCACAGATAACAAGTGTTGATCTTGTTAAGATTTTAATTAAATGAACAATGAATTATCAGATTTGCATATATGTTTCTTTTTTTTTCCCTAGAACAAGGTTTCTATTAAAACAGCAGAAGTTTACACAGAGTAAACCTCCATGCAAGCACGTGAAGTGCTGGGGCCTGAGTTGTGGGTCCTGAGTTGGAGTTGACCTGTTGATGAGTCACAACCTAGCAGAATGTTTTCTTTTTCTTATTGGCTTTGTGTTCCAGATGCAGAACCTGGCCCACCTGTGTCTCTGCCCTCACCCAGGTTTGGGTCATGGTTGGGGTGGTGGGTGAAACTGGGACTACAGCAACAAGGAACCAGTCACTTGGAGGCGCTTCCTTTTGGGTGGGGCTTTTCTTGGGGCTGGTTGCATCTAGCTGAGCTCTCTCAGTGGTGTCCCTCTGTGTGAAGGGCCACTGAGAGAGCCATCTCTCTTTGTTGTGTCCAGCAGGTGGAGGAGCTGGGCCCACAGACACCTATGGCAGAACTGTCTGAAAGATGTTTTCCAAGAGGATGTTGCTGAGTTCAACATTGGCCTGTGTGATCAGGCAACTGATGGCAGCATAAAATGATAATGGCATTGATCAGTGTGTCTTCTGGCTAGGAACTGTGGGTTTCATACCCTAGACTTCACCATGAAAAATGATTATTTTTAACAATAAATTTACATCCTTTCTTTTAACAAAACAAAGGCATGATAAGAGAGTGCTTAGACTTGGACAAAGGCAAAAGATCTTGAAATTATGAGTCCTGGTTGAAAGTAAAACTTTTTTAAAGTAATAGTTTCTCCTACCAATGCTCCTAAATTTCACAGGAATTTCAGAGTGAAAATTTGTAATGTTAGAAGGAGGTTCTACAAATCTCTGCAATCCTTCAAACAAGTCCACAGATGACTATTAATTAAGGAACATAGTGTACAGTAAATAAAAGTCAACAATGTTGGCTAACAAAGACTTTGACCATATCTGGCTTCCTCATCTTGTTTGGAATAATTATTGCTCCTATTATAAAATATACCATCAGTTCAGACAGCATTGGAGGTAAGCTAGGAATTTGACTGTGCAGACAACATCAATATTCCAAATAAATCAATGACAGATATTTAATAAAGTACAGATGGTCTGGTAAATACTGCCAAGCAAATACGTCTTAATACTAATTAATCAAAACCAGAAGTTATGAAAATGAACTTAATCATCAATAATTTCATCTGTCTGGCAAATTAAGCCTTGAAAATTGTTAATATTTTTACATCCTGGAGCTGTGCCACTACAACACAGGTGACTGCAGCCTGTGAAAACTCTGTAATAAAACTCTATGTTTAGCAAACTAGAAATAGTAGGCTTGGTGTCCATCTTCTCTTCCTAGCAGGCAGTCTGTGGACAACCAAAAAAACATGGGTTTTGCAGCTAACTTGCCACAAATCTATAAAAACATGCCTTTGGGTGGATATGAAATTATATCTGCAAATTCTGAGGGCTTGTTAAACAAGTCTAATTTTGAAGAGAGACAACATAAGGAAGTTGTAATTTGAATACAGCTATTTAATAATAGGAGTAGTCAGAGAAAGAAACAGCCATAGGCTCTTTGGAGAATAAGATTGATCACTGAAATAAATATTTCTTTGGTGAATGCAGTTCACTGACAGAAAGTTCTCCCTATAGGACATGTGGAACAGTCGTCTCAGGAATGGTTAAAATTGTGTCATGAGAACAAGAAAATTAGCTCTCCATTATGTCTTTACAGGCAACCTAGATACCATGACAAGTAGGTAAGTGTGGGGAGAAGAGAAAGCTCTACATAGTCCCCTCCAAAGCTTGTGCTCTTCCAGAACATCTAATCCACAAGTCACGTAAGGTGCCCATGAATGCAACTGACTGTTGGCACAATCAAGAGGTTGGATATACAGTGGGAATTCGGTTTCAATGGATTTCACTTAACTTTGTTTTTCCACCTAATAATGAAAGATGGTTGATACAGAACTACTGAGAGATAGAGACAGGGTTTTTTTTAAAGGATGTAGTTGAGCTATCCTCAGCATTACAGGAAGAAAAGAGGGAACCCTGTCTGTAACCTTTTCCCTCTGACTTCCTTGCATTTACAAATATCCATCATGATTTCAGCTGACTCCTCCTCTTGCTGCCTGGTCTGGTTATCACTGGGCTGTAAGAAGAAAGAAAGGCCGAGTGCTCTCTTCACCAGTTTGTCTCTACCTTGGAACAGTAGAGTAGAAGACTGGCTGATGCTGAATTTAGACTAGCTCCTAGCAAGTGAAGGTTCCTTTCTGAAATGGTACCATTCAGAAGACTGGAAAAGGAGGTGGTTAGAACCGACAACCAAATGTGGTGACACCCTTAAGTAGTGTCAGGTATGTAATCATACAGTCCCTGCAGACAGTGCTATGTCAGGACAATGCTCATTGTAGCACCTGTCACTGGTTTCTAATTTTGTGAAGCTTCAGTAGATTAGTGGAGTAAAATGCTAAATTAGGTTTAACTGCTTTGTATAGCTTTCAAAATAGGTTCCCCCAGAAAATCTTTCATCCAGAGAACTCAGACCATACAATCAGCTCCATCACCAGAAGTCCATTGGCTTGTTCCTGAGTGTTGACATCCTTCTATTCACTGGCAAAGATACAAATCATCCAGTAAACTGATATCAGAATGAGATTTATTGATTTTAGGGTCCTCATTGGGGAAAGTGGTGTAAAAAGATTTTCTATTAACATGACAGGATAAAAATGGTGAAAGATACACTATAGTTTGTCATGAGTTTGTTTTAAAAAATGCTCATAGTGTCAGTTTAGTAGTTGATCTACATATAGTGGCTACACACCTTGCTTTGCAATAGAAAACTCACAGTTTATTTCCACTCTTGGTTAACAGGCACATAATTCTGTCAATGCCTCGTGAAAAGCACAGACATTTAAAATTTTCATTTACTGCTTATGCCTTATGTAACTTGCAATGAGTTACATTAAGCCTGGTTTCTTCAGGAGGCTTTTCCTTGTAGCTGCAGAATTCAATGAATATAGCCTTTGCCAGTCTAAGCACTTGCTAACGTTGAATGAGACCCTTATAATCAAAAGAATTTTCAAAGGTGCAAGAAATTTGCATTCTTTACATTTTTTTTTCAAGGTATTGAGTCTTGATACAATTATTTGGATCATATTTTCAAGCTTTTCCCATCCTCACGAAGGCAAGAATTTATTTTATTTTTTAATGGCACTTGAGATTTCTATCAAAATACCAAAAAAAACCCCAATCCAGCAAATGCTGTAACTGTAGCAATCTAGAGTTGGCAAAATCATTCTCTTTTCCTTTTCTTTTTCCTCATTATCTGGCAGTTGAGGATGCATAATACATAGTCCTACGTCAAATCCTTCAATCTTAAATCTTTATCTGTTTCCAGTCTGCTACTACTTTTCCCAGGGAAAGATATAAAACAAGACGTCAGAATTCAGCCTTTCATTTCAACCCATAAATACAAAAAACCCTCATTTAAGGCATGTAGGAAGAGAGCACACAGATCTTTCACTTCACATCCCCTAAAAAGGGCTCCCCAGTGCAATAGCAGGGCAGGGCTGTGTTCTGTTCCTTTTTTTGAGCACCAGATACCAGACCTGTGAGGAGAATCCATTAATGTACTTTGATATTAACACATTTGAACTAGTTGGGTGGAGTACAAATGAAGCCTACCAACAGATAGACTCTCAAGCATTTAAACTGCCATTCACATATGCTCTTTCTTCATTTAATTTCATTTCTCATGGGGTCTTTTTTACCATTTTGGTCTACAGAGACATATCCTGCTTTCATTTTCACCTGTACAATTGCATTGAAACCAAAGTGATTGAATGGACTTGAACAGCCCAAGAGAACATTCTATTGAAATATAAAATAACTGCAGATAAACATAGTTTTCATAATTCAGGGATTGTTTTAAAATAATGGGGGTATCTGCCTGGGGGCTTTTGTTTTGAAGAAATAAGCTGTTTGAAAAACGCAGGTTAATATTATGATCACATTTCAAAATACATCAAACTAGGAGCACATAAGTCTTAAGTCTACGAATTCTCATATAGAAGTATAACTAGGACAGGTAACATCTATTAAGTAATCAAATAATAAATAAAACATAAAGTAAACCCAGGTGTTAGGTAACACAGCAAGAAATTATTTAGATCCTTAAGGCTCTAAACAGAAGTGGAAAAATGCAATTTAGTTTGCTTTTGAGCATGTGAAATGAACTGATGCACTAAAAAACCTTTGAATAATTCAAGTTTTTACTTAGTATTAAGAAACAACAAATTGATTAACAAGAACACAAGAAGGAGCAGGTATACGCAGTAAGTTTAATGAAACTAGGGTCTTTTGGGGTGATCTAGGGAGTGTGGCTTGACAGTAAAGTCAATATTTAGTGTTGCTTGCATTTACTTGTATTGAATATTTGCCCATGGCAGAGGCGTTGGAGTAGGTGATCTTTAAGAGTCCCTTCCAACCTAAATCCTCTAAATATAGCAGAGATATGGAGTCTAGAAATGTGTCACTAGAAGAATTTGTATCTTAAAGGAGAATCCTAGAATCACAGTAGTAGGGGTCGGAAGGTAATAAGCATTTCTTTTAGCATATGATTGTTTCTTGCAGTATTAACATTCCATGTGCATTGGTCAATACTGGGTCCATGCTGGACAAGCTGACAATATATCTTATTTTGTGAGTGATTGTTTCTCTTTCCACAAATTCAGTATTTCCATGCTCTTACAAAACTTGAACAATATCTGGAATGTGTCAAAACAAACCATATTTTCACTTTTTTTTTTTGCTGAGTAAGAAACTTTAATTTTACTGCAAAAGGCCTGGCCTTGAAGATAATTTTAAGTGAAAAAATGGAATATTGTCAATAACATTATCTCCAAAGCTATGTTACAATATTTCTGACAGTAAAGTTAATAAATAACACTATGAGACATGAAACTGATGCCTTACCTACTGAAAAAAACATAACCTTTCTAAAATAATGTTCCAGATTGAGATGTCTTCCTATGGAGACAGAAAAGTAGCTGGAGTGTTTTACTGAAATATTGATTTTTACTTTTTTTTTTTAATTCAGGATGTCTGGTGTAGAATAATGTAGTTTATTTCTTTGGTTTTTTTATTGTGATATTAAATCAAAAGGCAGTGCCGGTAGGCATATGTAGTTAGAGTCACCTAGTCTGGTCTTGCGGATGTTCAGGCTTCTGCTGCTGAAAAACTAAGAGAGGATTCAGAGTATTTTCTGGCAAGAAGGCATAGGTAGGATTTGGGGACATAAGTTCAATAAATTCTGGTTAACCTCAGAGAAGAGCTAGAAGGAGACAGAAAGTTTGGGGTATTAGATCCAGGACTTTTCTCAGGGGCTTTTTCTGGGTTTGTTGGAGGGTTTTAATCCAAAAATCTAATACATAATGCAGAAACAGTGCTAAGTGCATGAAGAAGGGAAGTCATGGTCCCTCCCCTCTTAAAGTATGGTATTCTCACTAGACTTACTCTCTTCTGTGTTTTCTTCTTCCCCAGCTTCCAGAAGGACCCAACCTGGTGGCCCAGACACTATAAAGGGTTGGAGGCCCAGGACTGCTGCAGGGTCTGTCTTACTGAACACCTTGAGGAGCTGCTGTGGGACATGATCTCCCTGAGAACCCTGACTTCCCAAGGAGCCCACAGCACAGCCCACTGAGCACTCAGCATGGCTATGAGTATGTCTCTGGGAGAGTTTCTTACCCTAAATACTGCACATTTTACTCCCTCTTTTAACCAGCTGCTCTCAATATACTTAAATTGTTCATAGCTTGTATTTGAGTCTTTTCCTTATTGGATAACAGCTCAACAGGGAATTGGGAGCAAGTTCTTGACTTCCAGAGTGGTGTTCATAGGCTTTCACACATAAGCAGAATAACTTAAAGTTCCATTTTTAATCGATGAAGATCCAGTCAAGATAGTTAGTGAAGTTTAGGAAACGATTCTTTTAATCCTCAAGCAGACTTCTGTGTTCACCAGATGAACCATTTTCTCAGCCTCATTGGCTATGCTGACTAGATGTCAGCAACTACTGTGTGAGTCCAGGTAATCAGCTGACGTGGTACTTCTGCAGCTCGGTTTGATAAAAGGTCACTGTGTGGGTGGAATCCCATCTTAGGCCGTCCCCATAAACCTAGCTCTGGGTGAGAACTCATATGAAACAGGTCTTTCCTGATTTTCTATCTGCACTTTAAAAAGGCTGGACCATATTAACTTCTTTCAAAGCCTGTGAATATGAATCTGTCTTCAGAAAAGGCTGAAAATGTCTTATTGTGCCTCTGCTTTATGGAATAAGACATGCTCATTCAGATCAAGCTTAAAGCAAGCTCTTGGCTCACTCCAGGGACAGGCACTTCATATTCTTGCCATGGAATTCGTTTCCATTTTAATCATAAGAATGATAATGATAAGAGACAACATTGTACTCCAAGTCTAGGATTTCATCTGCTTCAGGAATTGGACTACCAAGAGCTACCAAGTAGGCAGATCAGGAAGTGTTTTCTGATGGAGAAGAACTAGGTAGAGGCAGCATTTATCAATAGTTCCTGAAGTAATGCTGTTCCTGCTGATAAAGGACAATTTTTAAGGTCCTAATAACAAGTTCTCTTACTCTTGAAGGATGGTGTAGAGAACTTGATGGCAATAAATAAAGGAGATATTACATCTATAAAGACTTATAAAGAAGCATTAGTGGGAGAAACAGCAAAAGCCAAAGGTGACTTTTCCCAGTCTGGCCCACTCCTTCTTCCTTTATAGGCACTGTGTGGTGAACGTACTTATGTAACTCTATTGTCTTGAGGTTTTTGATTCTTGCATCTGCATAAATGTATCTGTGAAAATTAAGATACAGTTTGACATACTAGATTAATCACCACAGACATTGCTGTGACAGGGAAACCTGCTATGCAACTGGGAATGGTAGCACATAGCCAAAAGTTTAGTCAGAAAACCTTGATCAAGGATTGGGGAGGATCAGTGTGAATAATATAGGCTGTCTGGTCAGCAAAAAAGAGTAAATGATAAACGTACATTTCTGTGTAAGAATGACCAAAGAGTTCTCAGGGAAGAAGCAATTGAACTGTCATTGTCTGGCTTACTAGCTTTTTGATCAAGCAAAAGCTTACAGGAAAGTTTAAGCAGGTATTAATAAGTTTTGGACAACATTCTTGGAATTACAAAGTTAACCTGGACTATGGGTTACAGGGAAGAGTAGAGGGATTGAATGATGTCTAATGGAATTTGCAATAAAAAGTGCCAATGATTTGTGAAAGATGCATTTCCAGGAAACTTTTACCACTTCTCTCACAACCTTCACTGTAATTGAAGGTTAAGCCTGTTTGGCCCCCTAGATTAATTAGGGTCAAAGAGGCCCTAGAAGGGGACCTGAAACAAAACTTCTCTCTCACTTAAGACAAATTAGAGAAAAGCAAATTTGTTTTGCCCAGTTAAAACTTCACAGATGTGAATGCTTTATTCTAGGACTACAGAGTTATAAGATACTTTCTCCCTAGGTGAAGCCACGAACCACACAGAGAAAGAATAACATCAAGGCTCACATGAAAAGTGTTTGGTCCCAGAAGAAGAAACCAGTGCTATATTGCTGAAAGAAATCTCAACTTAGCAGACATATTTAATCCTCTGTAGCAGTCATTAAAAGCAGAAAGGGCAACATTTAGCAGGGTAATAACTAAAGAGATAGTTTTACAAACAGTCTCATTGTCATGGGAACAGACGCGAGCTAATAGTTTGAAATCAAAGTAGAAGGTACAACCAGAATAGAGAAGTACAGTTCTGTAGGAGGTAGAGTCAAAACCTCTTCCTTATATGTGATAGGCTAGTGATTTTTGTTGTCATCACTGTTACATTCCCTGAAGATTTGGAATATGAAATTGCAAGGATAGTAACCCAATTCAAAAGCAAAGAACACTACCAAGACTTGGTGCTATCTTCTGGGGAAAGGAATAAAATTAATAAAACCTTTAAATGTAAAATATTATTGCAAGATACATACACAACCAGTCAGCTCAGATTCAACACTCAGAAGCCATATGTCTGGAAAAACAAGGGTTCTGCCATGTCCTTAATTGTCAAACAAACTCAATAACTTCTAATCCAGATATCTCCTAAAAAGAATGCTCAAACCAGCAAGCATTTTCCTCATAGTTTCCAGCTATTACTCCATTAACTGCAATTGAATCTGACACGTCATTCACCCCTATGGGAGATACATGTGAATATAAAATGCAGTGTCATTCTTAAATTTCTTATAATGCTGTTTTTAAAACTGGATCAAGTGTTACGAAGTTTTGCCATGCTGGAAAGTTGATGAACACCTTGACAGAAGGTTTAAGTCAAAGAATCCCATGAAAAGCTGTGCCTTTCAAGTGCAAAATTCACATTGATAGTTTATTTTTACCAGCCATAAAAATATTCTTGAACTAGGAGAGCTGGAGTTCAGTTCCCTGTGAAAAGATAGATAAGGAGAACCAGAACTAGTGGCTGTCTGGTTACAAAAGGGGAAACCACAGTTCAGGCCTTACTGTGCAAATGAGTTGGAGCTATGATCTGATAACTTTATCTTCATTCTTCCTACAAAATTCATGAGTGTCGTGCAATGTCAGTCTTAGCATTTTCTTATGTGTACTCGCTATCTTAAGTAATAGTAGAAGACAAAGCTTTTTTAGTATAGCTGTTCCATAGGGCTCCTACAAATCTATAGTCTCTGATACCAACAGCCTTTGAGCAGGTCTTCCACATACCTACCTGAAGAAAGCAACAACATACGGCTTTATACCTAACTCCTAAATCCCATTAACTATAGCAGAGTGCTCATATCAGTGTAAATTTTGTTCTTCTATGCCAGTAATTTGGTTGCATACAGAGTATGTGGAGAATGACATTTGCATGCCATGATGTGTACCTTGTTGATGTACAGCCAGCCAGTAAAACTGTGTCACTTGACACTGACACCTCACCATCACTGCTTTTCTTTAGGCTAATTCTACCCTGCAACCTGAGACTGAACAGACCTGTCTGACCTGAGCTACTGCTGCAGGAAGTTTGTGGGTACAGCATTCTTGCTAAGACTTTGCCCTTGAAACCTGAACATTTATAGAT
Organism: Eurystomus gularis; assembly: GCA_013400335.1. Taxonomy (NCBI): domain Eukaryota; kingdom Metazoa; phylum Chordata; class Aves; order Coraciiformes; family Coraciidae; genus Eurystomus; species Eurystomus gularis. The sequence goes on along the minus strand of VZZY01026032.1, from coordinate 69 downwards.
GGATATAGTCAATTAGAAGGTAGGGATTCTCTTTGTTTACACCTATGCAAACTTCACCCATAATTTCTG
>VZZY01026028.1:0-64665 GCA_013400335.1 Eurystomus gularis | reverse complement strand
CTTGACTAACCCGATCTCTTTCTCTGACAAGGTAACCCACTTAACAGAGGCTGTGGATGTTTATCGGGAGTTTCGTGAAAGCTTTGAAATTGTTTCCCACAGAATTCTCCTGGAGAAACTGGGTGCTCATGGCTGAATGTTTTGCCAGTTGGCAGGGTCAACAGAAAGAACACAGACACCCACAAAAGGCATAGACTTATTTTGCTGTCTATTTGAAGATGACACAGCATTGCAATGATATGGTTAGCAGCAGTGGGAATAAGCAGAGTAAAGTACCTATAGTCCACAGTTGCTGGGAAGCCCCGGTTGCAGAAATACATCGCCAATTACCTTATTAATACTTTACCAACATCCAGATCTGCAGTCACTGGGAAGCCATGGTTGCAGCGAGGATTTGGGGAACCTTCCCTGGCAATTGGGAATTCTTGTGCAGTACGTCCACTCATAGATGGGGCATTCCAGGTCACTGTAACAGGGCCCAGACTTTATACAGTCGAATAATCAACCTTAGTTGACCTTCAGAACTTCAATGAAGTGCTGGGGCCTGAGCTGTGGGCCCCAAGTTGGAGTTGACCTGTGAATGATTCACAACATAGCAGAATGTTTTTTTTTTCCTATTGGCTTCATGTTCCAGAGGCAGAACCTGGCCCACCTGTGTCTCTATGGCTCTGTCCTCACCCATGTGGTCATGGTTGGGGGGGTGGGTGAGGCCAGGGCTATATCAACCAGGAATCCATCAGTTGGAAGAGTTTCCTGTTGGGTGTGTCTCCTGTTGGGGCTGGTTGCATCTTGCTGAGCTCTCATGGTGGTGTCCTTCCATGTGAAGGGCCACTGAGGGAGCCATCTCTGTCCATTGTGTCTGGCAGGCAATATTAACACCACAGTGGGCAGTAGAGGAGCTGGGCCCACAGGAACCTATGGCAGGATTGTCTGAAAGAAGACTTCTGAGGGTATGTTGCTGAGTTCAGTGTTGGCCTGTGTGCTCAGGCAACTGATGGCAGCATAAAATGATGATGGCTGAACAAGCACAGCATTCAAATGCAGAACATGTGGTGTTATCCTCCTTACTGGATTCTGCCCAAAGCCTGGTCAGTGCCTGGGGATGAACCCAAAGGAGTATCTCTATCTATTTTGGTCTTGGCCACACATGTCTCAGCAAGGGTCCCGCAGCCCTGCATCACACCTCCAGACAGAGAAAAAAAATCTTCCACTGGTTGTGGGGTTCATCCATAGGTGAACTTTGGTTCAGAGCCTATGGCTCAGGCCCCAGCACTTCACTGAAATGGGTGCACTCTTTGCTGGGTCAAGAACTGGCTGGATGGCCAGGCTCAAAGAGGTGTGGTGAATGGAGTTAAATTCAGTTGGTGGCTGCTCACAAGTGGTGTTCCCCAGGGCTTAGGACTGAGGCCAGTTCTGTTTAATATCTTTATCAATGATCTGGACGATGGGATGGTGGGCACCCTCAGTAAGTTTGCAGATGACACCAAGTTAGGTGGATGTGTTGATCTGCTTGAGAGTAGAGAGGCTCTACAGAGGAATCTGGACAGGCTGGATGGATTGGTTGAGGCCAGTGGTGTGGGGTTCAACAAGGCCAAGTGCTGGGTCCTGCACTTGGTTGCAACAACCCCCTCAATGCTCCAGGCTTGGGGAAGAGTGGCTGGAAAGCAGCCAGTGGAAAAGGGCCTGGGGGTGTTGGTCGACAGTAGGCTGAATATGAGCCAATGTGTGCCAAGGTGGCCAAGAAGGCCACCAACATACTGGCTTGGATCAGCACTAGTGTGGCCAGCAGCACCATTCCCCCTGTACTTTGTGGCACTGTTGAGGCCACACCTCGAATATTGGATTCAGTTTTGGGCCTCTCACTCCAAGAAGGACATTGAGAGGCTAGAGCTTGTTGAAAGAAGGGCAACAAAGCTGGTGAGGAGTCTAGAACAGAAGTCTTGTGAGGAGCGACTGAGGGACCTGGGGTTGTTTAGCCTGGAGAAAAGGAGGCTCTGGGGAGACCTTATTGTTCTCTACAACTACCTGAAAGGAGATTGTAGTGAGGTGGGGGTCGGTCTCTTCTCCCAGGTAACAATTTGCCACTAGTAGGCCAATTTTATAGTAGATTCTTAGAAATTAGTTACCCTTCTTTAGGGCCAAAAAGATGGCTAAAGGGCTGGATCATCTCTCACACAAAGGGAGACTGAGAGAGCTGGGACTGTTCAGCCTTGAGAAGAGAAGGCTCAGAGTTAACTTATCTAGGTATATAAAAACCTGATGAGATTGAAAACCATGAAATTCTGTCTGAACGTGAGAAACCACATTGTTCCTGTAAGAAGAACAAAATGCTGAAACAGGCTGCGCAGTGACATAGCATCTCCATTCTTGGAGATATTAAAAATCCAACTGTTCTGGACAACCAGCCCAAGCTGACCCTGCTCAAGCAGAAGGATTGGATTAGAAAATTTCCAGAGGTGCCTTCCAATGACAACAATTTTGCCACATTCTCTTTCTGAAGTACCATATAGATGGATAACAATGGCTTCACTTTATAACCTTGCATGAATAAATGTAAATATGACTTTATTAATTTGCCTTCACCCTCAGTGAGGATCATTTAAAAATACAATAAAAAATGCTGTGTCTTTTTTTGAGGAGAGAGTGAATTTTGAGCACTGATAAGTCTCTTTCTTGGTATCAGAAATGACAAAAAACATCCACAAGTATTCCAGAAGACATCTCGTGCTTTTAGAATCATGTCAGCTTTGAGACATACAGAAAATACTGACCAAATTTGCAGCACGACTTGCTGCTAATCTCCAAACACGTGGGACTTTTCACTACAACATAAGCTGTATTTTTATATTAGAGATGTGTCCAATAACCTAATAGGCTCCATGTGTGAGGCTAGTACTAATTATATAATCAATAGAATTTGTCTTTAATGCTCAATACTGCACTGAACTGCTTCTGCTGCTCTGTCAATATGTTTACAAGAACACTGTATTTCTCCAAAGCTCTGTGTGAGAAGTCAGCACCTTAGAGACTTTTACTGTCTCTTTCTCTTCCATTCAATCTCCTGTCCCTCACATCTTCTGCGTGGTGGCTGGAGAAGTCTATACAATAATAAATAATAAAACTTAATTTTTTTTAAGGTGTCTCATTAAAGATCAACACCACGACTGCACACTGCTACTGTTGCTCTGAGAATTGTCTGGAAAAACAGATAGAAATATAAAAATAGACAGACTGGTGGGAAAAGACATAATTTGGACGGTAGCAACAAAAAAACCTGCGAAAGTAGCTAACACTGTTATTAAAGGAATAGAGCCTGCAAAAAAAAAAAAAATGGAATGGAGATGAATTAATCCATTTCCAAAAGATGCAGTATTAAGCAGGAAGACCTGTGTGATTATCGATCCCATGACCTACCCTTGGCAAAAGGGCTGGATAAGAACAACTGGCAAGATAAGAGTGTGAGCGTCAACTGTGTCTAGACTGAAAATACAGAGCAGTCTTGAGGGGATCTTGCTCCAAAACTAATCACATTGAAGGGGAAGTGGAAACCGTGTGAGTGTGGAGGGGAATTGGATCTTTCGGGTCTTGGAAACTCTGTAAGTGTTCATTAATATTTTGTAATTGTCTAGAATTGTTTATCTGTTCTATTGCTGATAACGATCATGGTTGCATATCTTCTGGTTGTTGGTTAATGGTATATTGTTACCAAATCAATAAACCACTTTAATCCTGATTTAGTGTAAACTACATAAATTGAGTGGCTTTTCCCTGCAAGAATAAGAAAGTCTTAATATTGACTGAGATTATGAAATAGTTGACATGAGAAATTATTTGCTGAGGCCATTCATATGAAAAAGCTTTTTTTGTTCAGGAGCAACTAATAGAAAACAAAGAATGAGGAGCTGCCAGTCCTCTATCATCACTGTAAGAAGTCTTGTAGCTCTGCCTTCTTTTGTTACTCAGGAGACAAAATACCATCAAGTCTCCCTGAGCAACCCCTTCCACCTGTTCCAGTCATCCTACTTGACAGAACATAACATACAGCTAATAACAGAAAAGTTAAATATAGAGTCTATCAAAAATTATTGTGTTTGTTAAACGAAATTATGTAAATAAACCAGATCTGTTTCATACTGTCATTCCTTACCAGCTGCAGCTAACAAATACACACCTCTGGGACCAAAGACTGGAAGGAGGACCCCAGGCTAGATGAAATATACTGGAAGTTCTTTCTTAAAGGAGTTTACAGCACAAGAGCGATGTAGTTCCCTGAGTAAGTTCCTTTCCCAGGAGTTGAAAATTTTAATATGAAAGGTTAAGGATCAGTTAGACCTGGGGGTAAACATTAACTGGAAGATTTGAAGGAGTTTGTTCTTTGGGTTTTTACGTTTTTAAGATTCTCCATCAAGCCAAAACATGAACGCACAATCTTCAGCCTTTAGATTAAGTGAATTTACCCATTCAGTGTTTCCTAAAACATACTTTCTTCCTTGGGGGAAAAAATAGTCAAACAGTAGAAACAGATTTCCAACACTCAGAAAAAAATTACGTGTATTTAAAATATATCTCTGGGTGATGAAAGTATACTTTTCCCTGCAAGACTTTAAAAATGTAAACACCTACAGGTACTCAGGAGAGCCATGACTGACAATGCTATTATTTGTATTTACTTCATGCATGAAGAGCTCAATTTCTGGATGAAAACTGCAGTGTGGTTTACACACAACTACATTCCTTCATTTATGATCCTATTATAATTTATTACAAAGGAAAATCTTTTGTCACAGAGGAACAATCTACCTCGCCACCCTCTGTAATCCCCAGGCATCTCCTGTGTTAGAAAAATCTGCCTCCTGGACTTCTGGAAGAGGATCATGGTTCTGGTGTGATGACTGCATGATCAAGGATCCAGTGAGCTCCAGCTTCCTAAAGAGTCTAGAACTACTGTATTTACTTAGAGAGGGTGTAGTCAGTAAATGTGCCCCAATAAGCGAGAGAGGAGAAATTCGGATTCTAATTATGGTGAGATATGTAACTATTGAGCTCTCAGAACATCATCAGGTAATTCCTGACTCCTTTTCCCAAAGCATTAACATGCTCTACATCAGAATTGCATTTTGTTGAACCAGAGTTTTTTTACATAGAATGTCTCTGCAGCAGCTGCTTCCATAATCCTACAAGGGGTAGAAGATGGGGGAAATTTTCACTTAATGGGAACACTGATATAGGGAAGAGGAATTTGGAATTAGTTATATATCACTCAGAAATGGAGTTACCTCATTCTTTGTTTGTTGCATTTTTACAAAATTAATTGTGGCTACACTGGAATTTTGAGCTAATATTGAGAAAAGAAGAGACTCTGCCACCGTGACTAAGCAAGAAACCTATTCTGTAAAGCCCAGGCTATTTAGGATAAAACTACAGCATCGGATGCTGCGCTGTATAGAAATGCTGAGCTGCATTTATTACAGCTATTTCAGGTAACAAAAGCAGCTTATGCATTGAGCATGGAGTTTAGAAGACATTAGTCTTCTGAATGCATGTTCTTCTCCATGGGTCTGTAAACTTCCATAAGCACTGGTTATGTATTAAAATAGAAAAAACAGCAAATTAGTTCACACTGAGATCCATGATCTGAGATAATGCTTGCAAAACCCAGGGTGTAGGCTGCAGTACGGATATGCCCTTATATGCGTAAAGCATCTTAAAATTGTCTTGGAAAGGTAGTTTTCATCATTCAGAATCCTGCTGGTTAGCTATTAAACCTTATTGGCTTCATCTCTGTATTCCATAAAGAATTCTTGTGAGAACATAAAATATTTGAGATTATAAGATATTTATTTCCCCATATTGCAGTATTTTTATCTGTGACTGAACTAACCTGATTTATACTGGGCTATTAAAAAAGTCTGTTGGGATAGCCATAAAAATCACAGGGTTAGGATACTCATCTGTTATCATACTGGAACTTACTGTAACGTGGTGAAGAATACAATTATTTCAAAAGCCTTTGACTGCTTTCTGTGCACCAGAGGCTTGAGTCTATTAAACCTACATAAGTATTGGTCATTTATTAGGAATGAATTTCATAATTGTACAAAGCCATTTTTTATATAAATAGCAGAAAGCACCAGACCAGATTAATGACCAAGGAACTGCCTGCCAAATTTCTTATTTAATTAAAAATTTGTCTTTTTCACTCTAAAAATGAGAAGAAAACTATCAGAAACTATTCAAAAGCTGTTTTCATTTTGTGTAAAAATAGTTGGGCTTTACTAATTTGAAACAATAATAAAGTCCTTCTGCTTTATGTATTAACTATTTTAAAAAGCGTATTATCTTGTCTAATAGAATTTAAGACTCAAATTCCATCACAGAAAAAATATTTGCTTACTGATAAATAGAAGGCATATAAATTATTGTTACATTACATTAAAGTAAGTAATTATTTTACACTTATTTGTTTACACGTCAAAGTTGTAGTATTTCAGCAGCTATGCATAAACTTCTGAAAACACAACACTTCCCTAACAATTTTAGGATTTAAATACATGAAAAATTCTGGAGGTAGGATTGTCCCCATTCTACAGACACCTATTGAACTGGGAGGGTATCAAAGGAGGTTTTCGCCACATTTAAAATTGTATCTGCCTCCCAGTTTGATGCATTGATCAGAAGATCATCTGGATGTTACAGTACACAGAGTGGCAAAGAACAAGTTCCAGTTTTGGACAATATAGATTTCAGAGGAATCACCCCAACATTATGAAGGTCTTTTGGTTTCTTAACATTTTTTCCAGGTCAACACAGTTGAGCTGTAGAGCTTCGAAAAAGGAAACAGAGCCTAAAAGTTTGCATTAAAAACAGCTGCTTCTTTTTGCAACAATAAAAATCATGTAGTGTCTTGCTTACCTCTAGTTAAGCTTTACACTGGAAGAGCCAAAGGGTCAATCTTCCTTCAACAGGAAAAGGTCTTTTTTAACAGGTCTGGGAAAGGACTCCAGTATGTCATGCAGTCTAGCTCCTTCTCAAAAGAGTTCCAGGCAGAGCCTGCCTCAGGTGTAGGCAGGTGTCTTGGCCTGAACGATGCTCCATAAGCCATAACGATGTACAAAAGAACTACTAGAAGTGACACCTTCCTTAGCAACAGTGGAAGCAGAATCTTGTGATCTGATCTTTGTTTTCTTTCTCAGTGTACACTTGAAATCCACTGTGATAAAACTTAAAATTGTTTTTTGCAGCTCTTTTAACAGACCTCTGACACCTCCTGTGGCAGTCCCAGGCAATCCACCCCCAGGAATATGGTTGAGGGTGTTATTCGTTCTCTGAAGTTCAGCATACTTTGACAAGGAAAGTAGTGTCAATAAGATTTCCTAATGGCCGGAACTCCCCTTCAGAACAGCTACAAAACCATTTCAAAGGTAAGACAATTTCACAAGTGCAGAACAGAAAAAGCAAATTTTTCTTGCATTTAACCTGATTCCTTTGCGGGTTTTTTTGCCCTTGTCCCAAAAAAACCCATCCTGCAAGTGTTCAGCTGGACTACAGAAGTGCTCCCATAAATGATAGCTTGGTTTTTCTCCTGGTGGATCAGTACAAGAATGTTTTTCAGTTTGAAGGGAAGCATCACCCAAGGGGAGTGAACACATTATAGTTTAGGCATTTGAGATTATGTCAATCTCTGAGACTTTCCCAGGTACAAGCTACCTTTACCTCCAGTTATGACAATGCAACCGGCTTGGTGAAGCTTAACGCTAAATGAATTCTCTTTTCAGAGATGGTATATAGTGAGCTGTTTAAAATGATTAACAGGCATTTTCTACAAACTGGATTATTTTTCTTTTTAATCTAAAAATGTACAAGACATGCTGAGGAGATGTACTGGGGACAAAAAGTTTTTTATATATTTTTGCTAAACCTTCATCTTTCCTGACAGGGTTTATTAAGCTGATGTTAGCCTGGTGACCTCACTCTCTGGGTTAGGAGGGAAAGCCTGCACTATTGAAGCATGTTGCTTGTCTCAAAGCCAGTGATACTCTTGACATCTCAATCAGCTACTCATCCTCTACCTTTACTCACTGCCAAGCTTTGACTAGCATTTTTAAGGGTCTCTAATGCCCTTTGATCATCAAATCCCAGATATTTTGTTTGATAGATTATAAATGTTTCCAACCTACCAGGCCTCAAGCCAGAAGCAAGTCTAATGACTTTTGGGTATTCATTCCATCAAGGAATTTGTATCTACAACCTGTACTTGCTTTCTTACATCTCTGATTTGATTTTCAGCATTCTGATATGTCATTCTTATATATCAGGGAACATCATGTGGTGAACTGAGAGAAGTACTTAATAACACAAAGCACTCATAACTCCTCTGTTCCTAACAAGTCATACCTGATGTTGTGATTATCCTGTTTCATTAGATCACCCTTCGCTCCTCCACCTCTCTCCCTCACTTTTAGAAAATCATACAATCACTGAGGTTGGAAGGGACCTCAGAAGGTCTCTAGTAAAGTTCAGACTAGATTGCTCAGGGCTTTGTCCAGTTAGGGCTTGAAAACCTCCAAGGACAGAGACAGCACAACCTCTCTGTGCAATTTGTTCCACTGTTTGCCTGTCTTATTCTCAAGCACCATGCCTTTGAAAAATAAAAAAAGCCAAACTGCTCTTTGTAGGATGCACAGAAATGGTAACGAACCAGCAGTGGAAGAATTTAAAGGTAAAAATATCACCCATACAAATCCCACATGGAAGCTCTTGAGGATGACTACAGAAGGAAACTGTCTCTGCTTCAATGCCGTCCTTTCCTGCCCTTCCCCAAGATGTATGTTTTTACAAAAGAACACATTCTGGGGATGAATCAGCAGTCTCTATTTTCCAGTAGAATGAGAAGTCACAGGAAATGGTCTGGGATGGAACGGGGTCAGAATGCGATAGATAGGAATTGCAACATTCTCTAGAGAAATGTGTGCATGTCTGCACATCTGCGTAAGTACATCTTGTCATCTGCTCCTGAAATATGCTGTGCATAATGACATACATACCCTCTGATCTACGTAAAGTCAAGGCAAGTCTTTTGTGGAACCCACCCCAGCTATTATAAAATACATTATCTGGCACTTTTCAAAAATTCTGTGTCCAGGACAACCTTTAATTACTGCCTGCTGTCATCTTCACTGCATTTTGCCAGTCATTATTCCTCTGTGCAGTATACTTTAAGAACACACATTATTAATAGGAAATGAATAAATGGTTTTAAAAAATTGATAAAGGCTGAGTAAGCTTCTTATGCCTGTTTGCTCATTCATACATTGGATAATGAATCAGCACCAATTCAAAGTGCCTGAACTTCATGCAAGATGCAAAAAAACAAGCATGCTGTACCAGGAATATTTAATTATATGGCAACTCTGTGTCAGTGACGTCTTAAGTGATATGCCGCTGGTATTTAATTCAGTCGCTTTTCTATCCTTGATAAGCTCCATGTATTACTAGCATTTGACATAAATGTTACAGTAGTTAGCATCTCAGATATAGAAGCATTAATGCAATAAAATTTTTTATTATCACTGAAATACTTTTAAAGAAAGAAGTTCATAAATAAATAATGAGTTAGCATCACTTGGTAATCAGTCTTAGAAGAATTTCAGTATTAATACATGTAGAAAGGCTAAATCTGTCTTCTTAATGCTTTAAAAGTACATAACCTTTAACTTATGTACTTTTGCAGTGGGAAAAAATGAACTGGAGGGAACTTGAAGAAAAAGATGGAAGCTTGTATGTACATGTATTTTAAATTTTTATATACATATGTAATAAAATAGTACAATGTAATATATATATATTTTGATCAATCTCATTCCTTTCCAGTGACAGCCACTGTTCTTGAAGGTATTTTGTATTTTCCAAGTTATTTTCATGAGTGATAAAAGCTGTTCCTAACAAGAATGATTTAACATCCAGAGACAGGTTGAACTCCGTTTGAAACAGAGATGTCATGCTCATCTCTTCTTTAGGTTTGTGGCAGGCGTTTGGTAATATAGGCTCTCATCAGCAAAGTGGTACATGGTTTTATTTTATGTGAAGTACAAGTAAGCACCACACTGTTTTCCAAGTTAGAATATACACTATGTTAGCACTGTAAGATTAACAGAGGTGGCTTGGTCTTTGAAAGCAAAGTATACAAGGAATAACTGCTTGCTATAAATTTCACAGTAGCTATGTATTTTCCTTTCTAATAATATTTCTATAAACCCTTGTAGTGTTGAAAAGTGCAAAACTGGGCCTAGAATGTGATTGGAGGACTGTTTTGACTTGTCTGCTCAGAATCATAGAATGGTTTGGGGTTAGAAGGGACTGTTCATCTCATCCAACCCTCCTGCAGTCAGCAGGGACATCTGCAACTAGAACAGGTTGCTCAGAGCCCCATCCAACCTCACCTGGAAGGTTTCTAGGCATGGGGTATCGACCATCTCTCTGGGCAACCTGGGCCAGAGGCTCACCACCCTCAGTGGCAAAAATTTCTTTATTCTATCTAGTCTAAATCTCCATCTTTTAGTTTAAAACCATCACCCTTTGTCCTGTTGCAACAGGCCCTGCTAAAACGTCTGTCCCCATCTTTCTGACAGGCCCCTTGAGGTACTGGAAGGCCACAAGAAGGTCTTTCTGGAGTCTTCTCTTCTCCAGGCTGTACAACCCCAACACTCTCAGCCTGGCCTCGCAGGGGAGGTGTTTCAGCCTTCAGATGATGTTAAAGCATATCATGCTTAGAAATACTGAGAAATACAATAGACAGAGCTTGGACTACATGGTCTGAAACAGCATAATGAATTAATACCAATTGATGTATACCTTGTGTAGGGCAGCTCTAAGCAATCTTGTTCCATTGCATTCCCAATGTTTTCAAAAGCAAAAAGATGTATAAACCTTCACTGAAAACATAAGCAAAGAAGTGCTTGTATATTTTTATAGAACAGACAAAACAACTCTGAAAGTTTGTTTTTGAGCAAAGTTTGTTTTCAAAAACATGAAGGTTTGTTTTCAAAAGAATATAGGTTTCCCTTCCCAACCAAAAAGAAATCTTTGTTCAAGGCTTATGGTTCAAAGGCCACCTACATTCAGAAAAGCACACAAGCTTGTGCCTAGGTCCATATCCTTTAGGGAAACTTAAAAAAACAGACTGGAAAGATCTTCTGAACTATAACCTTCATGGTTTTGCATCTCTCTTTCTTTAACAAATTCACTCTTGGGTCACACTCTTCTACTTCCTTACCTTCTTATTGCTAATTTTTAAGACTTTTATGCATGGAGACATAATAGGACCAATGGGCTCCTGCTGAGCAGTTATAAAAAGCAGACTGAAGTTATCAGAGAGTTTCTTAATTGAGATATTTTAACTGCTGAATCATCTCCCAGGGGAAGTAACAGAAGTCTGGTGCTAAAGCTATTTGAAACTAGCCATGGCAAAGTCCTGGTGCACGTAATTTAAGAAAGACTCCTGCACTGGTGCCTAAGGGATCACTGGCTTTTATATTAAATAACTACACACTTTGGATAGAATTCAGATGGACTTTGGCTACTAGCATTAACTAAGGAAAATAGACTTCTCGTTTGGATAGAGATGAGAATTTATCCCATACTGTGGCATTATGTCAAAAAGATGAAAAATTATATTAATGATTATAAGAATTTCTCCTAACACTTAGAACTTCAAAGTTAGCATTGCACTACAGTGAGCAACACAGGTGACAAATGTTTTCAGTCTTTCTGCAAATTCTCTGTATATACATTATATATATGCATATACTGCATACTGTACACAGGCATATATCATACACACGTATAAAATGTCATTTTGCCATGCAGCCAGAATCTACTGAAGCTAATGGGGACTTGTTATTATGGAATTTTATATCCTGAAATATTCCTTTTAAACCTCTTCTTTGAGCCAAATGATTTGTAAAAATCTCTCAGGGTTCACGCTGGTAGCTACACTAACATAGATAACTACAATGTTTTGGCTTGTGCCAGAAGAGAAAAAATGACAAGACACTTTTATTCCATCTGTTAAGAAAGCAAAAAGTCTGGCTGGCTAGGGTTTACACTAAAACTAGGAAAAACCTTATACCATTTTGTTTTCTGCATTGTTAAGAAGTTGTTAGCCATTATCTTGGATTTCTGTCTCTGAAAATGTGCAGTGGATTAATCTTGGTAACCTTGCTTAAAAGGTTAATTCATATTTCTCTAAGACAGGAAAGAAAAGACGCAGAGGTCTAATTATTCCAAGTGACACCTAGCTTATATTTAAATTTTTATAAGCAGGTAAGAGTTTTCACCAAAACAAGAACATAAGAGAAAGAATATTTAATCCTAGTGACATCCAAGGTGTGCCAATATTTTCTTGGATTGTGGTACCTAACAGAGATAGATAATGTTATTTTACCTTCTAATGGAAAACTGTAAGAAGATGAAAAGCAATTGGAAAAAAAATATTTTCAGGAAGTGATGAATTTAACTCTCTTTAAAGTATAGATAATTCTCTTAGTAACTCCTTAAGAGGAATGATCATGTTTTTTGCTGCACTGACAATGAAAGGTAATCCTAGGAGATTCTGTTTTAGCAAATCATTAATCACATAGTTCAATAACTTAAACTGTATAGTAAACACAGAAGATGAGCCAAACAACCCAAATCTGTCACTGCTTGTTTGGCTTGGAAAGTCAATAATTTTTTTTTCCGCAGGGAAGATTAATGTTTTGGGGTTTTTTTTTCAGGTATTAGTTGTGAAGCCATCATATCTGAGATCAATAGCAAGCATACAAATTTAAGGGTGTTTTACTAGATTTTCTCCCAATTCAAACGTGGTAAGCTGAATCTGCGTCAAATACACTTTTGCAAGACAAGTATAGCACATCATTAACAGATTAAAAGGAATGGCAATATCTACACTCCTTTTGCCTTAACTAGGGTCTACTCGGCCTATCCCAGCGGTACCTTTAAGTGTTGATAAGTGGATGAAGATCTATAAAATGTCACAGCTACAGGAATGATCCTTAATATAAAAAAATACAGAAAAGGAGACAGACTTAATACATATGTTGTGTGCCTCAATGACTGTACTGAGATTATTTGTGCTGAAACATAACAGAATGAAATAAGAAATTAATAGAATGTTTTAATATATCTAATTGGAGGCCCAACTGATGCACAGAAAAAAAACCCAAACCAGGTGCACTACCGTACCTATTTTCTCAACCTGTACTATTGCAGGGCTTCAATCTTGTTGGGATCCTAGAGATGTGGTGGTATGGCTCCATTGACCAGAGTATTGCGACGTAGGGGTACAGGCTTTTTAGGCAGTACAGGATGGGAAGAGGAGAAAGGGGAGTTGCCTTTCATGTGAGAGAGCAGCTGGAAGCTGGAATGCATGGAGATATGGCTGGGGATGGTTGAGGATTTAACTGAGAGTTTATGGATTAAGATTAAAGAGAGGATAGGTAAAGGGGATGGACATTATTGTAGGTATCTGCTATAGGCTGACTGACCAGGAAGAACAAGTGGATGAGGCCCTCCAGAGACACACAGGAACAGCCTCATGTTCACAGGCCCTGATCCTCCTTCAACCACCCTGATATCTGCAGGAGTGACAACACAGCAGGATGTAAGCAATCTAGGAGGTTCTTCAAAGGAACGTCGGGGTGCATCAAAGAGAACTTCCTCACCCAAGTGATAAAGGACACAAGGAGACATGACTTGTGGGACTTCATACTCACCAACATCGAGGACCTTGTTGGAGATGTGAAGGCCAAAGGTAGCCTTAGCTGTAGTGCTGATGTGATGGTGGAGTTCAGCATTCTAGGGAAATGGAGAATGGTAAAAAGTAAGGTCACAGCTCTGGACTTCAGGAAAGCAGATTTCAGCATCTTCAGAGATCTGCTTGGAAGAGTCCTGTGGGATAGGGTCCTGGAAGATGCTCAGGTAGTCAGAGCATTGGCTAATTCCAGTCAGCTGTGGGTGAATTTTAATTTACAACATGTCAAAATATGACTGAAGAACTCTTGGAAAGCGCTAAATGTTTCAATTATTCTTCAATTTTCTTTTTTGAAAACCAAACTCTAAAGTTCATACAGAAGATGACAGCTTACAAAAAACCAAAGTGTAAAATTCAGCATTTTTAAATTTCTAGTTCTTCACAATTAATTTATTTTTTTCAAGGTCTGCAGAATTTATAACAGCAATCAGAAGCAGCTGACATGCAGTGTTGTCATTAGGAAAACAATGATACATTGACAGTTCTGCACATTTATTTATGGCTTTTTTTTGTAACAGTCAGACTCGCCCAAAAATACGTACCAAAATTGAACAATGGTTTTTCAAGAGAAAAAAAGGGATGAAGCGTCATACTGTAGGCAAAAGTTAAAAATGGCAACCTGTTTTCACTAAACTCTAAGTTCAACCTTCTATTTGAAACAGAATACAGACACCATTTGAATTGTCTGAATGTTAAAATAAATGTACCTTTTTTCCACGTGAGTTAAAGATTTTTGGTAAAACACAAGAGAGCACAGTGAGAAATGGATACATTCTTTAGACACTTTAAAAAATATTGCTGTGCACTTCTTTCACAATCTATGCAATCTTCTTTGGCCTGAGTGCAGGACAAACAGAAACATTTCTGATGAAATCTATTTAGAATCATAGAAATCTCTTTATGTAAAGAAAGCAAAAGTCAAAATTAATAACCAAGTTCCCTCAGAAACAGCAATGCTACAAGATTCTTCCAGAATTGCTTCAAGCTTCAGTTCACAGCTAAATAATGACCAGTATTTTTTGATGCATATTGTTTATATAGGCTTTGATGCAGCAAGGTGAGGCCAAGAAGCATGATAATCTGTGAGTTCTGACCTCACCTAGAGTAAATAGTCCATACCCTGAGGTGCGGCGTCTGGTTCCACCAGGAGCTGTCTTCTGGTATGCTTTGGGAACAGAAAACCCAAATCTTCATATTTCGTTCTGGCCTTGAATACAGTTCAAGTCACAACACCAAATTACTCTCAGAGTAGGTGTTCTCTTTTCTCTTCCTGTTACTATGTTAGGCTCTGGTTTAATTTTGGGTAGCAAAAACAAGCAATCTGAGGTCAACAGCAGACCCTAGATATAGATCAGCAGGAGATCAATGAAAAATATGTGGGTATGACTATTGGATAGAAGCTCTTTATGTTTTCGTACTTGAGTACTTTTGTAAAGGATTTCAGCAGGGACATGAAAGACAGACCAGGCCTACAAATCCAACAGACCCATTATCCACTGGAAGTAGACTCTCTGTCTTAAATCTGAGGCGTGCTGTCACTGAACTGCCTCAGGGTCTTTTCTTCTTTTAAAAATATATATAAAGTTCTATAATCAGTTTCTGCTGCACTTGAACCACTTAACCAATGCACAGACTGTGTTGGCTCCAGATTTTATCATCAATTCCTCCTCTCCCCTAAAGAGAGGACAAGCACCTTATTTCAGCCTGCATTAGTGACCATGCCACGGTCATTACTTGCCCTAGTTTGTCAGCAATCCAGATTTGCTTCTCCCTTGCTACTCTTCCCATTTAATTTTCAATGAGTTTCCTTCACTTTTCTAATTCATAATGAATTATGCTGACAGTGGTATATATATGTTAACAAAATAATGCATACGGGAATTAGAGGTAAGCCATATGCCAAATTCTGGCTATAATTCTTCAGTATTGCATGCTACACGATATTCAGTCTCTTCTCCAGTCATTTAATATACTGTCTGATTTACTTTTGTTCACTGTTTTGGATACAGAAAAAAAGCATCTTAAATGAAAGGTAGAGAGAGAAAGCAATTCCAAACGTTTTATAACTTTTAAAATGTACTATTCAACCTCTAACACTTGCATCAGCTGCAGTGGAAAAGAATTCATTTCTATTTTTACTGAAGGTAATTTTAGCTCTTGCAGGTGTATTTTCCTGGGGTTATATAGTGTTTTATAAGATGGCATCCATTTAGGGAACACGGGACATGAAAGCTGGAGTTGACTGTGCAATAAGGATTCTACAAGCCATAAAAAGACAAGATTTACTAAAATCCCAAACATGCACTCTCTAGCGACAGCAGGCTGATGCCAATGATGAGCAGCACCACCATGTATTGACCTAGAAAATATTTGGACCTTAGTTCTCGGTGGGAGTTAACTGATAAATTCAGTCCATGACAAGATAAAAAATAAGCCATCTACTCAACCTACAACACTCATATCCCTTGAATTGGGCTGATTTTTTTTTTTAAAATTTTAGAAAAAACACTTTTCTGCATAGTATTTTAAAAACTGATTAGAGTGGTAGTGCTAGTACTCTAGTTCTAAGTCTTTTTGTGATCACACTCCAAAAGACAAAAACTTCTGTCAGAGAAAAGAACTTAATAAGGAGAGACAAGTGACACCTGTAAGGCTGTGGTTCAGTTTTAGTTTTTTCCAGTCACAAATACTGAAGCTTAATACCTAATGGGTGAGTAAAGGGCTGATTCAGCTCCTGCATCGGGAGAGAATGAACAGAGTTGGCAATAACGGCTAAGAAGTCATATGACCATTTACTCCCTCTTGCATGGACACAATTAAAGATTTTCCTTATTCACAATCAGGCAGCAACTCCTTGAATAATTTTAACATGAGTATTTCTCTCTATAATCCTGAAACAGAGCACTAGATCAATTTAAAAAAAAGTCAAATCTGGATCTAAACCTTCTATCTCAGGTATATTATTAGATTTACAAGCTCATATTTTATAATTTCCTTAAAAAAACCCTAAGGATGAGCTATCTAAAGTATAGTCATCCAAACAGGTCTAAAAGAATTGACTTTTTGCACTACAGGTCGACATATTCTTTTTAAAAAATAGCTACACTTTTCTCAAAGGAAAATTTATATTTGAAGCAATGGAATAAGGAGACATCATTAAGTTTTTAATAGAATTACTGGATGCCTTGTGATTTGGAGTTCTTCAAAGATACAGTGAAAATGACATCTAAAAATAAATCAATATTCCAATCTCTCTGTCATTTTCCTTATTCTTTAATGTAGCCAACAGAAATAATAATTTATCTAGAAATTTAGAAGTAGAATAGACAATAAATTATATCTTTCCAGTGGATTGTGGTGGTTCAACCCCTGCCAGGAGCCAAGCCACGTGGCTGCTGCCGCTGCCCCCCCAGTGCTGGTTTGGGGAAGGGGGACTGGGAAACACAGAGCCGGGATTGAGATAAGGGGAATTTAATATAATATCACACAAGGAACAATCACAGTAACAACAGCAATGACAACAGTGAGAAAAAATCAATGTACAGAACAAGCCGTACCATGCGGACAAGCGGATGGAGCGGAGCTGAGCAGCTTCACCACCCCAGTCGCACCACAGAACCGGAACTAGCCCCGGGGCATGATGTCAGCGTGGTGTGGAATAGCCCAGCTGCACCAAATTAACCCTGTCCTGGCCAAACAAGGACATGGATAAAGGGTTAAGCTATAAAACCAGCATCTACATTGATATCTTCAGATGCAGCTGTTGAAATCTATGCTGTTTTGTGTTTAATTTCTGAGGTCAGAGTGAGTTACAAAGGCCCCAACTATATAAACCACATAGGCACATCTGACCTGACAAATATGAACAATCTTGTAACTTTAACTAGCTGGCTGGCTGTTATGCAACAATAAACTATTTACTAGATCGAAGTCTAACTTCAGTTTAGAAGCATAATCTGAAGTTCGGAAAACATTAGGATTTATACTTCTGGTCTTGGACCATTTGTTTTCTAACAGAGTTCAAAACTTGATCCAACAATGTCCAGTTCCTGTTTTTAGAGGATTCTACCCAAAATACAACAATAAATAAAGGTTAAAAAAAGTTTAAAAGTGCATGTTCATAATACAAATAATCACAAAATTGCCTATGATGCTGATCTCATAATTAGCAGGCACAGTGATCATCCTGTGCAAATTAATCTGATTTGCCTTACAACCTCACAAGCCTTCTAGTTTAATCTTATTACAGATTTTGGTTTCTTCAATACTCATATCTGTTATTTCATGATCATATGTTGCTAAACTACATTTGGGGATGCAGTAATTTATTTCTGTTTAGAGCAAGATTAACATCTTTGCTGTAACTTATTTTATTAATGTATTTTTTGGAATTGCATCAGTCTCATGATCACTACAGATTTTTCTCAAAGAAAATAATAGCAAAGGTATTGAACTGACTCAGTGACTATTCCTCTTCATCGTTATGTTTTGGAGATAACTGTTTCTTAAATGCAACTTAGGCAGAAAATGTAGACCTTGTAGTACATCTGAGGGTGAGAAAATAGGGCAATAATTTTAAAAGCAGAAATATTCTTAAGTACACGTCAGACTGAGGAAGCTCTGGCCAACACATGAGCTAACAAGCTGATGAAGTTTTCCAAAATGCCTGAATTATTTGAGTGTCTTATAAAGTCATGATACCTTGCTTATGCAGGCACTGAAATAAAGTAGCAAGTACCTATGATAGATGCTTGTTTCATTCTTATTTTACTTGTCATTTCTTGAATTAATTCAACAGTGGGAGTTCATACACTTCTATTCAGACAGGACTATTTATTGACTGATTGTTCATTTGAGTTGTTAATGTACTTAAAAATATCCCCTGCATAACAGAAAAGCATTATTTTTCTTTATCTTTTCTCTTTCACTCAGTTCCTTTTCTTGTCTACTTCAATAACCTTAGTCTGGAAGTAGAATGAAATTAAAGGCATATTCTGGGCCAGTACTAGATATGAAAATACTGCATTAAAATGAACTGTTGTGGAAGTTATTTTTCCTTACTTTATTACCTCTCGTTTGCAATAAGAATAATAGAAACAGAATCACAGAATAGAATCATAGATACCTAGAATCATAGAATCACAGAATGGTTGGGGTTAGAAGGGACCCTTAAAGATCATCTAGTTCCAATCCCCCTGCCATGGGCATGGACACCTTCAACTAGAACATAGTTGCTCAAAGCCCTGTCCAACCTGGCCTTGAACACCTCCAGGGATGGGGCATCTACAACCTCTTTGGTTAACTTGTTCCAGTGTCTCACTACCATCACAGTAAGGAATTTCTTCCTTATAACTAATCTAAATCTACCCTTTTTCAGTTTGAAAGCTTTACCCCTCGTCCTTTCACTAAAGCTCCCCCTGAGTTGTGGACCCCAAGTTGGAGTTGACCTGTGGATGAGTCACAACATAGCAGAATGTTTTTTTTTTCCTATTGGCTTCATGTTCCAGAGGCAGGACCTGGCCCACCTGTGTCTCTATGGCTCTGTCCTCACCCATGTGGTTATGGCTGGGGGGGTGGGTGAGGCCAGGGCTACTTTAACCAGGAGCCAATCAGTTGGAAGAGCTTTCTGTTGGGTGTGTCTTCTGTTAGGGCTGGTTGCATCTTGCTGAGTTCTCTCAGTGGTGTCCTTCCATGTGAAGGGCCACTGAGGGAGCCATCTCTGTCTGTTGTGTTCAGCAGGTGATGCTGGCACCACAGTGGGCAGTAGAGGAGCTGGGCCCACAGGAATTTATGGCAGGACTCTCTGAAAGAAGACTTCTGGGGCGATGTTGCTGAGTTCAGTGTTGGCCTGTGTGCTCAGGCAACTGATGGCAGCATAAAATGGTGATGGCTGAACCAGCACAACAGCCCTCTTTAAGTACTGGAAGGCTGCTATGAGGTCTCCTCAGAGCCTTCTCTTCTTCAGGCTGAAAAATCCCAACTCTCTCAGCTTGTCCTCATAGTAGAGGTGTTCCAGTCCCTGGTCATCTTCATGGCCCTTCTCTGGACCCACTCCAGCAAGTCTATGTCTTTCTTATGCTAGGTTCCCCAGAGCTGGACACACTAGTCCAGGTTAGGTCTGATGAGAGTGTAGTGAGAGAGTTACTTTCCCTGACCTGCTGGCTACACTTCTTTTGATGCTGCCAAGGCTGCAGTTGCTGGCTCATATTCAGTTTTTCATCCAGCAATACCCCCAAATCCTTCTCCACAAGGCTGACCTCAATCTACTCATCGCCCAGCCTGTATTTGTGCTTGGATGGTTAGGAGGGACATTTAAAGATCATCTAGTCCTATCTGTCACTAGACCAGGTTGCTCAAAGCCCAATCCAACCTGAACACTTCCAGGGATGGGAAATCCATAATGTGTCTGGGAAACCTGTTTCACCACCCTTGTCATAAAAAATGTCATCCTTATATCCAATAGAATCCTACCCTCCTTCAGTTTAAAACTGTTGCCCCTTGACATATCACTACAGACCTTGGTAAAATTTAGTCCTTCTGCATCTTTCTTATAAGGCTCCTTCATACAGGGGCTCCATGGAACTTAATGTTTTCCAGGCTGCACAACCCAACATTTTCAGTCTTTCTCCACAAGAAAGGTGTTCCAACCCTTGGATCATTCTCTGGACCTGCCTTCATGTGTCCATGTCTGTGTTGTACCAGAGACCCCAGAGCTGGATGCAGTAATGTACGTAGGGTCCCAGGAGAGTGAAGTAGAGGGGGCAGAATTCCCTCCCTCAACCTGCTGCCCACACTGCTTTTGATGCAGCCCAGGGTACAACTGCCTTCTAGGCAGTGAGCGCACATTGCTGGTTCGTGTTCAGTTTTTCACCCACAAGTATCCCCAAGTCCTTCTCCTTAAGGCAGTGGTTTAATTAGTTTGTTTAATAAAGAACAAAATCACATCAAAAATGGGATCCTTTCAGGATCAGATGAAGTATTTCCCAGGTGTTGGAGTGTGGTAGAAGTTGGTATAAGTTATTTCCTAGCAGGTTTATCAAGTTACTAATTTAGTACAAAGCAACTGCAGTTACCTTTTCCTATAGTTTTGATATATCGGTGAGATAGCCTTTGATACTATGATAATATTGAATTAGGCTTCCTTGGTACATCGCTTGGACAAATCTTCACTCAGTCCCTACTTTAAGAATTGATGTTAGCTCTAATGAGAGACCAAATCAAACATGATGGCTTCCAGGAAAGCTATTTCCTGTTTCTATACAGTGGATATTATTTACAGCTCCAACATGTTGTACACAGAGTAGTAAATCTGCTTCTTCACCGAAAGAATAATGAATGCCAACTAAATGGGAATACTGACAGGTAAGTATTATATAAACATAAATTTTGTCCACACAAAGGGTAGCTATTAACAAACATGTTCTGATAAACTGAAAAATGTCCAGAGGGTTAAATGCTAAATCTAGATAAAAAGCCTAATTTTCAGCCTGACTGAGTTCCCTTGTGTTTTAACCATATTCTATTTTCAAAGAAAGAGCAGTAGTAAGAGTGGCATACTGTTGCCTTTCATTAACATCACATTTGGGTTGTAGGTATAACTGTTTCCTGTCTTCCTTTTACCCAGTTCGCAACTTTGTTCATTCTTATCTTAGAAACACAAAATCACAGAACCCTTGCAGTTGGAAGGGACCTTTGGAAATAATCCAGTTCAAGTTGCCCAGGGCCATGGCCAGTCAGGTTTTGAATAATTCCAAAGGTTGTTTCTCTTGGCAACCTGTTCCAATATCTAACTGCTTTAATAGTAAAGAAAGAAAGAAAGAAAGAAAAAGTGTTTATCTACTTGTAGATGGAATTTCTCATATTTCAGTTTGTTCCCAATATGTATTTTAATTATCTTATTGTTATCAATCAATGTGTATTAATTGAGGTGAAGCTATACTATGTAAAGTGGTACCACTGGACAAACACCTTCCTCAGGCATCAAGATGGAAAACAAGTTAATTTTAACACCCGTTAAATAAAATTATGGAACTCTGTCATGTCCTGCTGTGCTTTTTTTTAAAGAAAGACACATCCAAAATAAAACAAAAACAAATCTCCCCTTTTGGGGGAAGATGCAGAAAACATCTAGCTCCCAGCACAAAACCCTGCACCATGAGGGCTGCTATGGGGAAAATCAGCTCAGCCAGACCCAATAGAGTAAGGAACTTGTCTACAGAATTAAATTTTCTTTGCTTTTTTTTGTTGTTGTTGTATCTGAAAAACAAATTAAGCTTTATGAGCTATATTGCTAATATAACCAAACTTTGTCCTGTCTCTGAGTAAGACTGAAAAGTTTACAAAAAACAATTGTAAATGCATCTGTCTGCAGCTAACGTGCCGCAGACTTTCCAGTGCCAGCTAAGAAAAAGAAAATGCTCTTTCAATGCTGATGAATTACTCTCCCCACCCTGAATTAAAGCAACTAGTTTGTTTACTCTTGGCTAAAATGGAGGCATTTAGTACAAGACTTTGGTACAATAATTTAGTACAATAATCAGTGTTGTCCATAGAGGAGAGGTCCTACATTCCAGTGAACTGAGTGTTTCAAATGTTTTCTTGGTGATCCAGAAAGGCTGATAACGCCTTTGTCACCAAATGCAGTTTTCTTACCAGAGTCCAGTTTTCTTTTATATAATATTTACATGCTATTTCAGAGAAAAATAAGATGACAATGGAATGAAATATTGAAAAAGCTACCATTCCTTACTTTTCCTAATCTCACTCTTCCCTTTTAATTACCATCATATCTGCCATATCTTAAAACATTGCCAAAAAATAAGATATCTGAAGATTAAGTGTAATGAAGTTGATTTTCTACTAAATAATGCACAGTACATTCATTACATAGGTTTTGTGACAGGAGAAGCTCTTACCCCTGTTCTCTCCAAACATTCTCCAAACCTGATCTAGTTAGAGACATCCCTACTGACTGCTGGGATGACCTTGGAAGGTCCCTTCCAACCCAATGCATTCTAAGATTCTATGATTTCTGACTGTTAGTGCTTACTTAATAATCAGAGATCCCATAATTACTTCTTTTACAGTTTAGAGTTACTATTCATTCAAACAAAAGGAAGTCTACCATTAAGACTACCTAGGTAGTCTAATCTGTTAAGAAAAACTACTAAGGTGTTGGTTGTTTTTTTTGAACAGATGGTGAAAAGAGCAAAAAAGGATTTCTTTAAAATCAGAAAACATTCTACTTTAAGGAAAGGTTACAAAAACAATTTGTTTATAAAAACAATTTGTTTACAAAAACAATTTGGTTGTCACTAAGCAAAGCATGGGTTTAATGCCAAACTGAGTAGTCATACTTGTTCTTGCGTAGCTGCCTGCTCTCTTGTGGGAGTCCACAGCTGGTCTGAGGACTCAGAGATGAGAACAATGGATGCTGACCTTGAACAGATAATGATATATCCCTGAAGAGCCTGGGAAGCCCTGAGGCTGGAAAGTCCCAAGGAGAGAAGGAGATAAGAGGCTGAATGAGCAAATACCACAGAGAAGAAACCTGGCAAGAGATCAGCAGACAAGGCGGGAGACACACCAGGAGCCCCAGCCAATTAGCATGTAAAGAGAGGCGTATGGACAGAGCATTGAGCGAATCATTTTAGCAGCTTTCTGATGTGGAGTCAGAATAGATAAGAAAGGTTATAAAGAGGCTTGTAAAAATAATAAACGCAGCTTTTAGCTCTGGCTTTTAGCTCTGACTTTTAGCTTTGGCTCATCTCTCTTTGTATGGCGTGTCCGTCTCAACAACGACACTCTCTGCTTACTCTCCCTGTATTCACTTTCTGCTTTTTGGGAATCCTGTTTACCAACAACATTCTCTGAGCTAGAGCTGTGTATCCAAAAATAAGGAAATTTTGATATCCATAACCTCCTTATCCATAACCTTTTTACCCAGGGAGCTGTGCATTAAACTGCTCGATGATGATCCATCATTTCAGGTTAAGTAACTGACTGCTGGTGAACTGTAATAGTCTACTGTGCCATTATAGAAAAGCAGATGTAGGAAAGCACAAGATGTCCTTGTGATAAATTCAAAGTTGAAATAAGTAATGGTATGAATTGGTCTTCATTTGAAATGAAGCAAACACAGACCAGCTCTGACCTCATTGTTTGGATGCCTTTATCTCAATTTAGTTTCAAAAAAAGAAACTCATACTCAAGAAGACATCAAGTTACGTATTTTGGAGGTGAATCTCCAGAAATGCTTCTTTCTACAATTTTCAGAAGCAACAACCGTTTACAGATTTCGGGAGCTGCAATTAGCAAATGTGACCACAATTATTAGCCATTAGCTTTTAATGTACTTTTCCTGCACCTTTCCCTTGTAAACTTCTGGGGAAAAATAAAATGTAGCTGTAAATTTATAAACAGATACTCAGGGCTACAGCTATTTATTTCTACAGTTATCCACTACTGAAATGAGTGATTCTTAAACAACTGTGGCAAGTCCACTATGTTGCAAGGTGATTTCTGCAAAAGCACCTTGTGACTGGAGATGTGCTACAGGTAATTGGAGATGCCATTGTTACTACAAATATGTCAAGCATATTTATATAGCACAATTCTAATTCAATAGAAAAACACAATTAAAAAATCAAACTGTAAACTCAATTTTATAGACCTTCAGAAAAACTGATATAACTATACTTGGCTGAAAGAAGATCACATTAGAGGAGTAAGAAATGGATCAGGGGGAGATCTCAAGAAATCACCATGCTGAATATTTGTCCCAAAGTAGGATTTGTATATAAAATACAGTCAAAAATATTTGTAGCAATTTAATATTTAAAACAAAAAAAGACAAAGATTCTAACATTAAAAAATCATTCCAGTGGTAAGAAGGTCTAATCAATAAAGATTGCCACTCTGCTGTAAAATGTCATTTTTCATCTATTTAATAATTCAGTGTTACAATATATCAAAAAAAAAGTAGAAAAAAAATCCTAAAAACGGTGAGCATAATGACAAAAACACTAAAATACTAAAATTCCCCAAAGCTTTTTTTTTTTTTTTTTTTGAGCACTATCTTATCAAAGGGTGAATAGAAGACCAGTTCCAAAACTCTTGCAGAACCTTTGACATCATTTCCCTAACTCATTAGGACTATTTAATTTAATACTATGGACCTAAACCTATGGGCTTACCTAAAGTTTAATAAAATGTTAGCTTGTGATATATGTGAATTATTAGGATGCAAAGGTAAAAACAGGAGAATTTTACAGGCATTAGTTGCTGTTCTTATTATAAATCTATAAGCTACCTCTGTATCCTCTAAACTGCACCCTGTTTCTTTCATCTAAAATGTTTAGCTGCAGACATGCCATTTGTTTTATTTACATTGTAATGAGACCATCAATGCACTTTAAAACTGGTTGCTCTCCAAATACAGATACAAAGCACAAGAAAAATAGTTTAAACAATCTCTTTTGTGTTTTACATCACCCATCCCTTACCAGGGCACTGAACTGTACCCCAATCTTACCCGGTTGATTTAGATTACTATTTGAGGAGGTTAATCAGTTACTCATTTTCATTCTGCCTGCTACCCTGGTGCTTCCCCAAATCTGATTTAAATACAAGCACTGACCTGCAGATTCACACACAATCAGTAGTTTTTATGACCATGGATATTCAATTATATATAATTGCCAAACTGTAAACTGCTGTGGATATTTGTTCGTTCTTTCTCTTCTCCCTTCCTCCCTAACTCCCCATCCTCCCTCTCTTTCTTCTACCAGCCCCTTGCTCCTGAAAGTCTCATTTTAATGAAACAAAAACTAGCTACATTGTTGGCAAATAGCAATCTTAGCAAACTGCATCTTCTATGAGGTATTTTCAAGCTTTTCTGTTTGCCTGTCACAGAGTGAGCAGAAATATAAGATTACATTGCAGCAAATTTCCTTTCAATTAAGAGAAAGCTCAAGCGTATCTGTAGTATTCAAAGCTATCACTTGGATCCTAAACAAAGAGAATAATTGAACTTCTCTCAAGCTTATGTGTCATTATTCAATCAGTAGAAAGATACAGACTCACCATATTTGGAACTCAATTCTCCACCCATTTCACTCATTTGGAGTAACAGTTTCTTACACATCACAAAAAATTCCTGCCAGCTGTAGAGCAGCAAAGTAAGCAAGAAAAAAATAAAGAAGTTTCAAGCAAACAAATTGTGAAAGATCTGTCTAATCACACTTTAATTACCTGCATCATAGGTTTGTGGCAACTGAATACAAATGCAACCTCTCCTGGGCAAGCTGCTCTACGTGGTCTCCTTGAGAGGTAGAAGTAGACAATATGATCTGAAGAGGTCCTTTTCAACCTTCTGTTCTCCTGTCAACGTGTATATATATCCATATATCAGTTAAGGAATTAGAGATCAGTGAGATGAAGTGTTTAAAAGATTGATAAATCAGATCTATTTCAAACTTAAGGATTTTACTAAGGATTTGTGTTCATTAACATTACACATCACCAATGGCTGGCTCTTACTCAATAGCAATGCTTAGCACTACATCCTTAAACAATTAGTGATAATGAGCCTTCTTCCTGCCTTGCTCTGCAGAAGAAAAGGGGATGATGTTATTGGCCTGCTCTACATCCTTGGGCTGCATCTTGCAGATTTTATTACTTGCAGGTGATTTCCTGAACCATGTTTGTGCATTTGTATCCCAAGTCTTTGTTTGACCTCTTGCAGTTGGAAGTTATTTATTCTTTCTTGGTTTCATAGATTCATAGAATGCCAGGTTGGAAGGGACCTCGAGGATCATCTAGTCCAACTTTAAGTGTAGTTTAAGTAAGATGGGCCAGCACCCTGCCAAGATGAGTCCTGAAACTGTCTAATGTAGGGGAATCCACCACTTCCCTTGGGAGACTATTGCAATGCTTAATTGTTCTCATTGTAAAAAACTTTCTTCTAGACTCCAACTGGAATTTCCCCAGGAGCAGCTTGCAGCCATTATGTCTTGCAAAAAGGGAGTCTCCTTCCTCTTGGTAGCCACCCTTCAAGTACTGGTACATTGCAATAAGGTCTCCCCTAAGCCTTCTCTTCTCTAGGCTGAACATACTCATCTTTCTCAGCCTTTCTTCATGCAGAAGGTCTTCCAGTCCCCTGACCATCCTCATGGCCCTTCTCTGGACCCTCTCCAGCATGTCTGCATCTTTTTTGCATAGTAGAGACCAAAACTGAACACGGTACTCGAGAGGTGGTCTGACCAGCACTGAGTAAAGCAGGAGAAGGACTTCTTCATCTCTGCTGGTGATGCCCCTCTTAATGCAACCCAGCATCCTGCTGGCCTTCTTTGCTGCTGCAACACACTGCTCACTCATGTTGAGCCTGCTGTCCACCAAGACTCCCAGGTCCCTCTCCAAAGGGCTGCTTTCCAGCCAGGTGGATCCCAGTTTGAACTGCATTCCTGGGTTATGTGTTCCCAGGTGCAAGACCCTACAGTTATTCCCATTGACTTTAAAAGGTTTCTGCTAGCCCACGCCTCCAACCTGTCCAGATCTTCCTGAAGGGTGGCTCTCCCCTCTGGGGTGTCAACCACCCCACTTATTTTTGTGTCGTCTGCAAATTCCACCAGGGTGCTCTTAATTCCAGCATCCAAGTCACTTTATGAAGATATTAAACAGCGTTTGGCCCAGTATTGATCCCTGGGGGACCCCGCTTGCGACCGGTTGCCATTTTGAAAATGAACCATTTACCACCTCCCTCTGGGTATGGCCCATCAGCCAGTTCCCTACCCACCGCACAAACTATTTGTCTAGGTCATAATGAGTCAGTTTTTCAAGGAGGAGTCTGTGGGGGACCATGTCGAAAGCCTTGGAGAAGCCTATAGATAGACTATATCCACTACTCGCCCTTCATCAGCCAAGTGGGTTACTTTGTCACAGAACATGATTAAGTTTGTCAAGCACGATTTGCCCCTGATGAATCCATGTTGGCTTTTCCCAATTACATGCTTCAGTTTACTTGTGATGGTCCCCAGGAGGATCCACTCCATAAGTTTCCCAGGGACTGATGTGAGGCTAATGAGTCTATAGTTACTTGGGTCCTCCGTGGGACCCTTCTTACGGCTGGAAGTGACATTAGCCCTTTTCCAGTCTTCAGGCATGTCTCCTGATATCCACAACTTCTGGAAGATTGTGGAGATTTGTTTGATATGAAGATTATGGTTGGCTGTATTACAGCTTGATGATGATCACGTTTTAGGTAAAATTGCAATGTTACAAGGCACTGTCACAGTTATACAGTTGTAGTATACTTTGGTCTGGTTCTAAAGCAAGAGACCAGTAATCACATCTTGTTTAGTCTGCTTCCATTTTATGGATGCTATAGGCCTTCTAAAATGATACTCTAAAAGACATTATTAATCTTTTCATAGCTGGATGCGTGTCCTCTTCTAAGTAAGAAGCTTGCTGTCACTGGATGAATACATATTTATAGTATTTATACACATTTATACTCGCATATAAAACTTGCAGCAACAGAGGACAGCTAAAAGTATGAGCCCTCAAGTTTTTTGTTTTCCTGTTGAAAAATGGTTAGTTCCATTGTAGTGTATATTATTTGGAATAAACACCCCGTAAATCTTCAGGGGTACATATGCAATGATGGCCCAGACTCTGCTTCCATTAGTATTTCCAAAGGTGTAACATTAACTGGGTATTAAATGTGTTAAAAATTATAGCTTACAGTCTTCAAGTACAAGTAGAAATCAATTATTGTTTTCTATTAAAGTAGGAGTTACGGACTATTAAGCAATGTCTCAAATGGACCAAGGTTATTACTGAAAAAAAAATTAATGGAAAACATTCTAACTCAATATGCTCATGAGCTCTCATAGAAAAAGCCTTAATCGTCAGTATTTCAAAATGATGTAGCATTACTAATCAATACAGAGGTAAGAATGACCATCAGATTACATCAGGCCTCTGTGTAATGAAAGCTAATGAAGTTTATGGAGAAGTGACACATGTTCACACACTAGGAGATAGGCTAAATAAATGAATTTGCTTCACAATAATATGTAATTAACTAGCAAATCCCAGACTACATAAGACTTTCATTTCAGCTGCTTCTGTACAATGGACTTCATATAGATTTCTAGTGCTCTCCAACAATCGACAGAGCTTTCAGAGAAATAACTGAATTTAGAGATGAAGATGGTCATGTAGCACATTCTCAAACCTCAAGGTAGTTCATATGAAAGCTAATTTAAATTAACTTTTCAATTAAGATTTTGAGACCTGGTAGCAAATAAATATACTACACTTACTCTATCCACTAATTAGGATTATTTTTAAATAAAATTAGGCTTGTTCATATAAATCTACCAATGCTGTAATTATTCCCTCGGTTTTAATTCAAATACCACTTTGAATCGATGCAATTGAAAATTGAAATTCAAGGCAATTGAAAATCTCTCAATGCCTTCAATGGAACAGGATCAGGCATTTCCTTCTCTTTTTAAATTTAGTTTTGCCTGGGAAACAACATTGATATCTACTAAGTGGTGGCAACATGAATAACTGCTGCTCAATTTTAATATATAAAGCCTTTATCTATGTAAAATACTGCATAATACACCTCCATGTACATATAATTGCAGGGAGATAAGGAAAAGCGGATTTTTTTTTTTTTTACAATATGATGAGTTAAACTGTGTTCGAAGACCTGTCTACATTAAATATGTTATTAAGACAATGCACTATACTGGCTAGTTAAACAGCCCTCTTACACACCCTTCCATCAATCATTGGAAGATGAAATTCAGGAAAACACATCAGCTTTTTGTTCAAAAGGTAACAAAAAGTTCATGTTATTTTAGTGAGCAAATGAGAAAAACAAATTAGAAAAAAGAATGAATGTTATTATAAGGATGGGATTAGCCTCTTTTAGCCTGTAAACCACAATATTCTAATAATAGGAAAAGGTAACCCTGGAGAGACTTAAGTTGTCCAAAAATTCTGAGAGTAGCTTATTTTTATCCTAAAGTTCATGTGTTTAATTCAGAGAAGGGGCAAATGACTATGCAGAAAGCCTATCCCCAATCCCCTATCAAAAAGTAAAGGGTGACTATATGGACTTTTGGTGCACTGTCCTTCAAGGTCAGGTTGGATGGGGTTCTAAGCAACCTGATTTAGTTAAAGCTGTCCCTGCAGAGGAGTTGGACTAGATGACATCTTAAGGTTCCCTCCAATCAAAATCACTCTATGATTCTGTGATTCAGTCTTCTCTTTCCAAGATCTTCTATCCCAATGCACTGTAAAGGACTTTCAAATTGCAGATCTGCACTGCAAAGGCATTGTGGAATGACTTCCTCAAACTTGCTAAGTCTGTAGTATAACATTAGATACTAATATATTTACATACTGATACACTTTTATAAGTACATAATTATAATGCAATTGCCCACTGTTTTAAGAGTTCTCCTTACTTAGGAAAATATGACAGGAAACGAGATTTCAGAGTAGTTAAAAGAAATTAGGTGTTAAGACCTTCAAATCAAACAAATGGTTTCTCCCATAGGAGACCTGGGGGATTTTTCAGACAGACACTCCACATGCTTTTCAACAGCACTAGCCAAGTGCTTAAAAATTTTTTCCCACTTTTAAATGCAAAGATTATGAGAGGAGAAGGGAACACATGCAGGGTAATGCTTCAGGGTGTGGAATAATTATAAGCACACTGGCTGCTTGTTCTATAGGCATGAGAAAGGTTCTGGCTCATAGGTTCAGCAAAGAAAGAAAGGTAAATCCACTGTACAGTAAAATAATTTTGAACAAAATAATTCAGTCAATCCTATTAAATATTTCAGGCAGAACTATCTTTACCTTATTCTCTTGAGGTCTCCCCATAGGCCTAACAGTTCAGTGCCAAACATAGAGTGCAGCATAGCCTTCCTTCCTCAAATATTTCCACTTCTGAGGAGAGAAATGAGATCTCATGCAGGTCTCTTTCTACCTGCTTTTGCACATTTAAGAAGCTTCACCCTGTTAGTGCTAGTTATTTCTGTCACTGGATTGTGGAAGACGTTGATAGCTTTTATTGGTTGGACTAGATGATGTCCATAGGTGCCTTCCAACCCCTACCACTCTGTGTTTGTCAAGAACAAATGGCCCTGCTTGTAGCAGAAGTGGAAAAAACTTACTTCTTTAGGCCAAGGGAGCTATCCCTTTCCAAAAAGCTAAGGCTGACCAGATAAAGCATGCAAAGAAAATGTGTATGGGAATCTCTTTACCTTTACTCTTTATTTTTTAAAATGTTGATAACTATCTTTATAATATAGCCTATCTGGTGAGGCCACATTTCGAATCCTGGATTCAGTTTTGGGCGCCTCACTGCAAGAAGGACATTGAGATGTTGGAATGTGTCCAAAGAAGGAAAATGAAGCTGGTGAAGGGTCTAGAGCACAAGTCTTGTGAGGAGCAACTGAGGGACCTGGGGGTGTTGAGCCTGGAGCAAAGGAGACTCAGGGGAGACCTTCTTGCTCTCGACAACTACCTGAAAGGAGGTCGGAGCCAGGTGGGGGTCAGTCTCTTCTCCTAAGGACTAAGATTAAATGGCCTGAAGTTTCACGAGGGGAGGTTTAGGTTGGACATGAGGAGCAATTTCTTCCCTGAAAGGGTTGTCAAACACTGGCCCAGGCTGCCCAGGGCAGTGGTGGAGCCCCATCCCTGGAGGGCTTTAAAAGCCATGTAGATGTGCTGCTGAGGCACATGGCTTATTGTAGGGCTGGCAGTGCTGGGTGAACAGTTGGACTTGATGATCTTAAAGGTCTCTTCCAAGCAAAATTATTCTATGATTCTATATCCACATCTGGATAAAAAAATTCCAGAAACCTATGGAGGTAAATTGCAAACATTTCTTTCAAAGCTTTTTATCTAGAAATACAAAATGTCAAGAAATTTTAGAAATTGTGGAATCCCCACATGGTACACGAACAAGGCCTTGAGCAATCTGCACTATTGTCATAGTCAGTCTTGCTTTGATCAGGGGATTGGACTAGTAGATATTTTGAGGTCTTTACTAAAGTAACCTGTGATTTTATGATTCTGCATTTAAAGTGAGTAATTGCCCAAGACAGAGATATCTTTAGAGTATTCTTTTTCTTTAAATGAATGTGTAATTTACCCAAAGGATTTAGTGACAGACAGCATCAGCTTATTTGGTTATTCTTGGTTTGTTTTTTATAGTCCTTAAAGTATAGGGAAAGATTTGCTGAGTTTAAGAGTATTTTTTTGGTTTTCTGGAGGAGCCCATATGTAGGAAAAATTTGATCCACCTCTAGCTGTGGCTGTTTAAAAGTCATGTTACAAATGTGCGTGCACAGTGGATGCCTGCTGTCTTCTTTAGGCAATGGACTTAGAGCCTGAGTAAGGCACGGATAGTGACAGTTGATTTATGAAAGAGATTTAGCCGATCTAAGCGCAGTAGGCAAATATTTAAAGAAAAAAGAAGTGAAAACTTGACTTGCTTTCTCTACCTTCCTACTGTCTTGATTTTTCAGTTTGCAGAGAAAATATCTTGGTATTTGACCTTTTTTTGTCATGCTGATAAGTTCCATGGATGTGCCTTGCTCAGGCAAAAGGAAAATAGTTAAATGTGCTAGAAAGCAGGTGAGTTGATATTTTCATACTGTATTTGGTCAGACTTCTTTGTGTCTGGAGTGGAGTTTTCTAGTTCACTCATGTTTTTTTCTGTGTCCCTAACTCACACACAGAACAATTGTGATTACATTTTCTCTACAAAGAGAACCATTGTTATATCACAAATGCTACATATTTTTATAGTTTTTAGATCTGGTGGTCTGCACATCAAGAGCAGTTTTCAAACTTTGGCACATATAGCTCAGAAATATGAGGTCACACATACAGGTTGGCTTCCAGGGATGGAAGACAGGTCTCTGACAAGACAAATATTTAACTGCAGGTGTTTTGTGAATACCTGCACTTAAAACATAAAATATCTGGCATGATTAGGACACCTGTGGATGATCTCACAGTTGTTCTCCTGTTACTCAAAAAAGCCACTAGATGGATTCAAGTGAAAATCAGTTATGTTTTATTGAAAGCAGCAAGTAAATTAGGGGAATTAGATATTTCAGAAACAGAGGAAACACCCATTCACAAGAATACACACGTTCACCTGTGTATACACTGGTCCTGGGTGCATGCCAGGCTGAGGCCCTGCTGGAAGCACCTAGGATCAAACACTCCCAGTTCCAATCCATTTTGTATCCAACACAGACCAGACCTTCAGATGTCATAGAATTGGCATAGTTCAGGGAAGTCATCCTACTTTCTGTCAGATTAGTTTATTTCTTAGAAGTGTAAGATCCCAAGTACAAGAATATTATTGTGTATAGGGGGATAAAACAAATATTACACACAAAAAAAGATAGAAATTAAGAAGTTAAGATTTCTTCACCTAATACTTCAATCTTCCTTATCTAAATATGCTGTTGTTGGGAAGGGATGGAAATCAACATTAGAATGCAAAATGGTGTTGATATGTAAAAACAATGGTCTAAAAAAACTCCAAATGAAATGCAGTTTAACAAGTGCGTATGCAAAATGCATCAGCATCTGGTATCCATATATCTCATCCTTGCTATTCCTTCTATTGTTTTCACACACTTAAATTCTCATTCAACCTGCACTCATAACAGTATTAATATTTCAACTGAAGAAAGCTGTGGAGGCATACACAGAATTGTTTTGTACTTACTTGGTATAGATCTACCATACCAACAACAACTTGTTTTATAGTGCAAAAAAACACATACAGGAAAAGAAGCATGAATAAATAAAGATGGAACATGTAACTTTTTACAGGCTGTTAAGAGTGTATTTACACAGATGAGTGAAGACCATTGCACGTTCATCCTGCCTTAAACATTCTTGTCATAAGATGGGAGGCTTCCAATCTTTAAGTGGGAATAATTCAAATTTCATTAGAAATTTTCCACTGTAATGCTGAACCTTCATTCTGAGCTCTTGAAATGAATACCTTTGCTGGGGTCTTGTAACACTCAGCAGAAGTCATAGATGGGAATGCAAAACACAGGCCCCCTCTTATAAGTAGGCAGCTGTCCTGGTTTGAAGGACAGGTGTCTCCCAGGGAAGGCAGGAGCCTCCCTTGGAATAGGAAATGTAAACCCCTTCCCTCCAAATTATTGCAAATTTGAAATCAAGGGGCTCTCAGGCAAGGAGATGGGAGTAGGAATAACAGTTCTTTACTAGTATATATATATTAAAACAGGTGAACAATAACTAAATATGAACATTAACGGCAAAGCACAGTCAGAAAGAACCCGGTCCCAACCCTCTGGCCCGAGGGCCCTTTCCTTCGGTGCAGTGATGGTCACGGTCGGCGGTGGGGGGGGGGAAGAAGCGGCTGGTGGTTCCCGGCGGGCAGGGCAGGCGCGGTGATGCCCCCGCGGCTGCAGGAGACGCTGTGGCCGCGAGCTCCGGCAGACACGTGGCAATGGCGGCGAGACGGGCACAAAGCGAGGCTCGGCTTCACCGGTTCCCCGGGGCGGTCGGTCCCGGCGGTCCGGCGGGGCTCTCGGGAGCAGCGAGCTGGGGCGGCAGGACGCCTCGGCAGGCGGGGGGTGCGAGGCAAAAGCCCAGAGCAGTGCCGAACGAGCGGCAGGGGCAGGGCTGCGGCAGCCCGGCTCCAACAGGGCAGGGAGCGGAATCCCGGGCACCCCTCTGAGTAAGGTGGATGTTAATGCGGTCCCAGTCAATGGCTCACCTCTCGGCAGGAGAGGACAGCTCGGGGGGGGGGAGAAAGAAGGCCGGCGACAATGACCGTCCTCCTACGGAGCCCAGAGCAAGAGAGAGCGCAGCTGCCTCCGCCCCCCCTTTTATCTGCCCAAATCTCGCGGTATCTCTGTCCCCCCACCACGAGAAACTCTGACACCCCCCTCCCCAGGCCTTTGTTCTTTCTTAAGTATCCAGCCATTTGTATCCTAGTAACTTATGGGACAAAATTCTACCGGTGAAAAGGAGCAAACAGAAAACAAATCTAACCCCCAACAGCAGCAATGCTTCATTCTTTATGAGACATAAAATTGAAGGTTATCTGATCTGAAATAATTTTGATTTGTGAGGATCTTAATTGTGATTTATAGAATAATTCATTGGTTAAAAATGTGCAGATTTATCAATTCCTATATGCTGACTTACACTCCAAACACAAAAATAATAGTTTCAGTTCTCAGAGACATTACTCTCTAACCAGGGCAGCAATTTTACAGCTTCTTCAGTGTAATTGAAAGCTCAGTCTGCCCTGTTAACTCTTAGATAAATGCTCATGTGGCATAAAACAGTTGGCACATATTGCCTTTAAATTGCCACTGTGTCAGCAAAAGGCGATCTAGTTGCTATGTTGCTTTTAGAAATTTCTAAAGCACTTGCAAATACTTTGGGATGAAATTCACGTGCAATTCCATCTTTATTACTACTGGTTCCAGCATAATTTAACTAATGGGAAGCTCCTTTTCCACTCTATGCCAGAATGAAAAATAATTGTAGAGTAAATATTAGATTACTACAAATACAAACAAAGACTTAAATGAAAATTACCCATGACTATAAAATAAATTACCAAATTCAATCTTGTAACAAGTACACAATACTGCTGTAATGTGACAGTGAAATGTGACAATTCATATAGTTTTTCAGTGAGCTGGGAAATACAGGAGACATTCATCATGTTTCCTCAGAACAACATCTGGAGCTCAGATTTCCTTTTTTTTAAGAACTGATTGGGACAGGATATCCATTTAAGATATAATGGTCTTATTCTTCCATCTGAAAATGCATTTCACTAATTCTTGGAACTAACCAAAGGCAAGTTCAAATTGCTTATGTCACACTCTACAAAGCGGACAAATATAGATCACATGGGGAGAACTATATCTAAGAAACTATGCACTCAGGTCCAGATGCAAGGATGCATATGTACATGGCTTTTCTAGGCTTTCAATTTCTGTTAGGTTTGTTCAAAGAGCACAAAGATAGACAACAAGTTGTTCTCACCTGTTTAAAATCAGATTCTAGATTTAGATTCAAACCTTTTAGCACTTGGAATGTGGAAAGCAGTTTTGACTCTGGATACAGAGACTGTTGTTATTTGTGCTGTCAGATTGTGGCATGTGATGGAAAGCATATTTTACTTCTTACTAGAATCCATATATATAAGTTATAATTTGTGCAATCAGGAATTAGAAAAGTAGTGGTTATTAAAAAAGCCAGACTTCACTCTCACTAGCGCCATATTGCACTAAAGCAATTGGTAAAGTAGTATATAACAGAACATTTGAAACAAACAACAGGAACTCCTTTTAAAAAGCTTCCCTGCAGCTGATATTAACATAAAGTTCATAGTATGGAGAAAAAAAAAAAAAAAGATCCAATGTTGCCTTTTTTCATGAAGTTATTTCAGCTCTCAAAGACATCCATCAGAGTCACTTGCCTTCTACTTAGTCCTGCTTGGTTGTAAACTCATTTTCTACTATGGGCCAAAGAGAAAAATATTGTCTATTATCTTAAAGCAGTTGGTTAGAGATCTTAAAATAAAGAATGACTTAACAGGCTAGATGTCCTTGGGTGGAGAACTCTTTTTTCTCTCTCTGATGTCTGTTCCATAAAAGAACTCAGCTGGAACATCCTGTGTTGTTCCAACTTCTACCCTCATAGAAACACCTTGAGTATCTATCATTAAACTTTCTACCCAGGCCAAACAGAACCAATGTGATAGTGACTATTTACAACTATTAACTCAACTAAAAAGTCATTAAATGAAGTAAATAAAAGTAAAAAGAAACAAATAAAGAAACAAAAAAAAGGAAAAAAAAAACAACCAACTCTGAAGTAATCTAAGAAAGTAAATCTCATTTGAAAAGGACTTTGTGTCTTACAATTCTAGTAGATTTAGATAAACGAAGAACAAAAAGACTGCTTATTTGTGCAAAATTATTTTTCTTTTTATGCTTTAACAAAACCATTTTTCCCTCATATCCCTTCTGTTTTGTTGTTTCAGCTTCTCTGAAATGCAAAAAGTTCACATTAAACATGTTAAAACATAAATGAATTAACAATTCATCTCTTCTTCATTCATTTGTACCCTTTTTAGTAGCTGACTGTATTTACAATAATACAATGTAGGCAAACTATAAAAGGGAAGTAATATTTTAATATTATACATATTCACCCTGAACTTAATACCTTCTTTGCTGTCAGAAAGATTTCACATACATCCATAGTTAATTATTCTTTAAAATGAAGCAACTCACACCACCAAACTACTTCTTCAGGCTGCCCTTATGGAAAGAATCAACCCTCGTGTCCCACACCAAAACATAACATATTGAATACCAACCAATTCCTAATGGAAGATGAACAAAGTATCCTGATAATTCAAGGGCAAATTGATCTAACTAATAAATCATTGATTTATCTATAAATTTTCTGAATTGAGTTGTGTTGAAAGCCCATAATAAAGGGGCAGGACAAAATGAAAAAGTGCATTTAATTGTATGCTAAACAAACAAACAAACTAAACTAAACAAACAAACTAAAAATTTGTCTTTATGTCCTTTCTATGGGGAAAAATACGTTTGCTCTTGAAAATTGTTTTAATTTTTTTTATTCTAGGATCAAAAGTTCTGATCTCCTTAAGCCAAAGTCTAGAGGCCTAGCTAAAAGGCAAGTGGGATCAAACACTATCTCCCTGTAATGTTCAAAAAAGAAAATGGCTAATCATCCATAAACAGAAAGCAGAATATTCACAGCAGAGCTCTAACTGCAGTGTAATTATGTATGGCGTTCACAGTGGCAACTCCAAGAGACAACCTTCAAAAAAAGCGCCCCTCGTCAGATTTGTTGTAATCTGTAGAGGAAAACACAAAGAGATGAAACAATTACAAGTGTAAAACCACCACACAGGACTGGATATTTGCCGTTAGTCTCAGTAAGGAATATCTTCTTCGATATGCATCTGACTATTGCATACTATGGGCTAAACAAGAGGAAGGAAGGAGGAGGGAAGAGAAAGAGTGACGTGGGAGAAAGAGACCAACATCATGTGTAGAGTAAAAGAAAAACTGCCTAGATCCTACTTGTGTCATGCAAGGATAGAAGTTCCCTGAGAAATGCCTTAGAGAGAAGCATTTCTCCAGCCCAAGGCACTCCTCAGCTTCCTCCATTTTTTATTTCTTAGGATACCATCATTTAAGGCCCAACATAACCAAAAATATATTATTTACAGCATAAGAACTTTTGAAATTGACTTCATGAAGTTGATTAACTCCACTGAATTTTAAATTACCCCTAAAGATTGCCTTCCTAATTTATCCTTTTCATCTTTGGTTTCCCAGGTTGGAGAGAAACTCCACATCTCTCAATGAGTCCAAATAAAAAATATGTTTAAAAATATAGGATAAGACTCTTTTTTTAGATATCTTTGCAATTTCATTTCATCTTAACTGGTTATGAAAATCAGTGTATATATGTTTTTGTTCTGCAGGAAACAGGTTTTTGGCAAAAAGACCCACTGCGGTATTTTCTCTAAGAAGGTATTTCCATTTTCTATTTTTAGTGGTTAAAACAGATTAAGTCATTGAAATGGACACCTGCAGTTAAATATGAAATATTAATTCAACATAGCAATAAATAAAATAACATAATTCTCAGTGGCCCTAACTAGAAATAAATCTCAACAGTCTTCTAACACCACTTCTTGTGCTTCACTAAAGTGATTAATTTGAAAAACAGTCTATTTCCATAAAATCAACTGAAGCAACTAACTGGTCTCTATTTATCCACTTCTGAAGCAAGAAGAAAGATAGAATCAACACAGAATATATAACTTCTTTTGCTTATTCATTTTAAATTAACATAGAAGACATTTATGTTCCAAGTAATCACAAAATTCATGGGAAAATAAGGAAGCAAAAGGCAGATCTTCTGCCTGCTCACTGTATTAAAGGGAGCTCAGCTAAATTTTGTGTCTCCTTTACTGTTCCCTTGATTCTGCAGGTAAATTACAGTAATCACCACCCTATAGTAATTTGGAGCAGGCAGACATGTTCTCAGAAAAAGGACATCACTCAAGAGGGCTCCTTCTGAAGCCCTAAAATTACTATTCTTGCCCTTGAACCCACTCTCCCATGCTCCCTGTTCTGAAAAACAGCTGCTAAAGACAGTTAGCATCGAACTGTTAGTCCTGATTTTAGAGATCTACCCAAAATTCCCAGGGGTTCTAAGCTGACAACTCCCTGTGTGGATCCAAGGACCCCAATTATGGAAAATTAAATTAAGACTTTCTGCCAGGTTTGGGGGTGTTCTTTTCTCTTCATACTTAAGCAAAGTAACAAAAGCATTACAGCAGATTGAGACAAGAAGTAGCATGCCAACACAGAGCACAGTGGGTGTTTTTATCAGCCAGATGCAAGTTTATGTTTGCCATAAGACACTTAAATGTTTTAAGGCTTCCTGTGTTGGTATTTACAGCAGATTTTGTCCCTTGTCCCTTTTGTTCCCCAGCAGAAAAAGTGCCCTGATGAATGTAGCTGCAGGGGGTTGGTGGGTCAGGTGGAGGCTGGGATTTTGGTAGCACAGTGCAGAACATTTTGCAGATTTGTCATGTATTACTGTCACTGGTCTTTCAAACATCTTTAAAATACAGGTGCCAAAAGGTCCAACAGACTGTCCTCTGTAGTGAAAACCAAGGCTTGAATGATTATGAAGCAAGCGGATCTGCACCTAGGCAAGAGGAAAGTTGGCTTACAAGATATACTTTTAATGGGACTTCTTTAAATATATTTTTTTTACTGTAGTATACCATACTACCTAATGATGAACACAAAAACCCCACATGATTTAGACAAAGTCAATATGAATTAAGCAGACTGTGGATTTAGGTTTTGTTGGTTCATTCTCCTCTAGATGAAAATCCATGGAGCACCCACGCAAGGCCATTGTTTATGCAGAAATCTCTGCAGGCTTACAGAGTCAAAAGTGTTTGGGGACACTGTAGTGTCTCCTGTGAAGCAGCCAAGCTAGAGGCACAAAGGTACCAAACATCTGGAACGGGAATTGGATGACGAGAGCTAGGGAATTCATGTTGTAAGTGTGCTCACAGGGTGAAAATCAGGTTTGTGCCATAGTCACAATTGTGGTGTAGCCGGATATGAGGGTTGTGCCTGGGTCCACACCCCTGGCACTCGGTCATTAACTCCCTGGTTGGTTCAGGAACCAACCAAGTGATCCAGGTCGAAGCTGAAGGTTTTGATCCTATAGCACAACAGGACTGGATTTCCTGGAGCAACAGTTTGAACTAATAAAAACATTACAAGTCAAACACTGTTATTAAATCAGTTGAAGTGTACGTCCTAACAGAAAGAATGGGGCTGCTTCTGTTCCCTCAGTTCACTTTCAATGCTTTCAAGACTTTCTTTTCAACTAGAAATACCTCTTCTTTGAACAAAATATGGATTTTTGGAATATTTTTCTCCAACAGGCAGTAGCTCAGTAGTAAATTCTACAAACTAATTGCAGGGAACTTGAGGATCTGCTTATCATCACTGCTTCACTCTGAAGAAATAAAATTGGAGAAAGATGTTATGGTCATATTATAAAAACAGAAGTGCCAAGAAATAAAGTAAATGATCCCTCACTGAGCTTTCCAGAAGCAACCAGAATGTAACTGTTGCCTATGCCAGCCACACAGGCATACATTATATGAAATTTTCAGAACAGTGTAAGAAAAACCTGCTCTGCTTATGTAGTTTAAGTCAAATCAGGATCAAATTTTTTTATTGATTTCTTTGAAAAACACATAATTAAATGGCAATCACAGAGCTATACATTCAGGATCAATATCAGCAACATGACCTATAAATGACATTACTAGACACTCAATACCAATTAATAAAAACCTACAAATTTCTAAAAACCCTTTTCATAACTATTTCGAAAAACTTCTAATTATACACATATGCACAGTCGTTCACATACTCCCATAGATCCACACTCTTGCCATATGAACTACCAACAAGTATCCCTTCTCCTGGCACTGCAGGCTCCCCTTCTTGTACACCCTCTGTGGAAGGTGTGGGTGATCCAGCTCTGTGTGTCCTCCTGCTGCTTCACACACCCCATGGACCCACATGCTGCTGACATATACCACCAAGAGTCACAGCTGCACACCCAAGGTAGGTCTCTATACTTCCCCTGTCTTGTCAACTTACAAGCTGGTTGCTGGTATCTCACAGTGGCTGATGGGGAGAGTGGTTTGTGAGGCATAAACATAGGCCTGGGAGGGATGCTGGAAGAGTGAGTTCTGGTGAGCTGTTCTTACTGTTGTCTGTTACCCTCTTCTCAGTCCTTGGCATCTCCCGGTATGGTATATTTTCCATTCTTAGTTTTATGCCTTTTTAAGCTGACTCCTTTCATCTAAAGTCTTTTGGGCATGCTCTGGATATTCCTTAATTTGGCTGATCATCATCTTGAGTAAACTTTGTTATTGTTAATTGCTCTTAAGCATCATCAGTGTTTGGGCAAGCATTCTCTCAGAGAGGGGAGTTTTGGGTATTCTGCTCACAAATTGGTGACCAGAATTCACATTCCTCCTGAGTAATCCAGGTCATGTTACCAAGAAGAGGTGTATTGGGTTTATGTGGCAAGGTTTTGACAGCATGGGGGCTGCAG
Source organism: Eurystomus gularis (assembly GCA_013400335.1). NCBI lineage: Eukaryota > Metazoa > Chordata > Aves > Coraciiformes > Coraciidae > Eurystomus > Eurystomus gularis. The sequence continues at coordinate 23,084 of VZZY01026028.1, read as the reverse complement.
GGGTGGCTTCTGTGAGAAGATGCCAGAAGCTTCCATCAGGGGAAGTTCCAGTCAGCTCCAAGACGAACCTGCTGCTGACCAAGGCTGAGCGAAAGCTGTTGCTGACCCCCACTTTCCCTTGGCAGCACCTTCACAGCTGCCCCATGGAAATGAGCCCACATTGGAACAAGTTTTCTGGCAGGACTTGTGACACATCCTCGAGCAGTCCATTCCTGAAGGACTACACCCTGTGGAAAAGACCCATGCTCCACAGTTCATTAAGAACTTCTGCCTGTGGGAAGTACCCACTTGGAAAAGCTCATGGAGGACTGTCTCTTATGGGTGGGAACCCATGTTAGAGCAGAGAGAGAGCATGAGGAGGAAGGAGCAGCAGAGAAGGTGCATGATGAACTGACCACAACTCCCATCCCTGCAGTGCTCAGGGGTAGGAGGTGTAGAAATTGTGTGTGAAGCTGAGCTTGGGAAGAAAGGAAGTGTGGGGGGAAGCTGGTTTTAGTTTTGTTATTATTTCTTACTACCCTACTCCTTTGTGAATTGGTAACAAATTCACTTCCCTGAGTCAAGTCTGTTTTGCCCATGATGGTAATTGGCGAGCAATCTCTTTCCTTATCTCAACCCATGAGCTTTTCATCATATTTTTCTTTCCCCTGTCTAGCTGAGAAGGGAGAATGATAAAGCAGCTTGGTGGGCATCTAACATCCAGTCAAAGTCCACCCAACAGAAGACGTCCTACAGATTGCCCAAAACTAGAAGATGGAAACAGTAGAGATTTTATTAATGACTGTTTCAACTTTGCAAAAATGGGTAACAACATCTTTTCAAAATGTTATTCACTTAAATGAAGACAGTTTAGAGTTCTTTCTCTGGCAGAGCTCCATCAACTTTGCTTTACTCATGTGGTGCATCTTGGTAATTCTGACACCTTCTTACATCCTTAAAGTCAAATTGATGTTCCAGGTGGGTTGCATAACAATGGTGTAACCTGGCATTATTTCTGCCTTCCGTCATGATATGACTTTAACATATGCAACACAAAAACCATATTGGTGCTTTTTCTTTAATCTGGCACACTGCCTTACTGATGCAGATTTAATTTATTGCCTTTTATGAGTTCTACTTTTCTTTCATGTCTCCCACATCAACACTGAATCTCTGAAGTTTTGAAATAATTCTTCCTTAGGTGTATTGGCTTGACACTTTCAAAGTTCAGTCTTATTATGTTACTCTTTCCTGGCACCTAATACTGCTGAGTCCCATTTAATTTCTTTTCCTTGCCCTTGGTTTTGCTTTGCCATGTGTCTGAGTGACCGAGGACCACTTAACAGCAAGATGCAACTGTTAGCAGGTACAAGTGGCATCTTCATCTTCACTGAGCTGCAAACTGCCTTCTCAAAATCCTTTCTGAACTTAAACCTACCAGAAATACTGTTGCATCTTAAAACCAACTCATTTGTGCTAAATGTAGTCCTTTATAAACAATTTTTTTAAACTTATCTCACAGTTGACATAAAGTTTTCCTGTGTTCAGTAAAATTTATGTTCTGCTTTTCAGTTATAAAATCAGTTCACCAGCTAGTAAAATATCAAGTTGTTACAGGTAGACACTCTTATACCTAACTGAATCCTTAAAATCAATTCTTCTAACTGCGGCTAAGTAAAGTTGACATAAATTTTCACTGTTTCTGGTACTGAAAAGCTTTTTTTTCAGTAGGGAAATTTTCACTGAGAAAAAGAGAATACAACTATTACACATGAGTTCAGCCAAAAACACTGAGTAGTCTGTCTTTTGAAAATGAAAAAGCACTGAAAGAAAAGGAACTCACATAACTGGATTATTAGTGAGGAGTACGTAGACAAACATTTTTTTCTGCCAGTACAGCTAGGATTCTGTGGCTGTGCTCTTAGAAGAGATTCTAGCAAGATCACAGATGAGATGGCAGCAGGTGGAGGAATTACCATGAATAAAACAGCAGCAATAGAGAAGCTGAGCAGCTGTGCTTAAGTACTCAATGCTGTTATTCTCTCACTGCAAGATTAATTCTGTGGGCATCTCATTGAAATGATTTTAGATGGCTGGCTGGCTTTTCCCCTAGACTTGTCTGATAAGTGATTTTCCTTCCTAGAGATGTATTTCAGTTTAGTGTTGTAAATTTAGGATAATGGCTTAGTACAGGCTTAACAAAAATCAGCAATAGTTGCTCAAGAGAAAAAATACAGTCATATTCCTCTTCCTTTGGAAAAGCTGGAAGTACTGTAGTAGAACCTAATCTTTTCAAATTTGCTGTATGTCAGTGCAGTGCATTTTTCCTTTTTCTTATACTTACCATTCCCTCTGGTTCTCAGATGCCTTCACAAAAGACTACAAAGAACCTTTGTGGGGTTATTTCTGTTTCTCAGTTTGGCTCATCTACCGCCATAAAAAAATAATCTCTCTGAAGGATAACCTGGCAGTAATCATAGAATCATAGAATGTTTTAGGCTGGAAGGGACCTCCAGAGGTCATCTAGTCCAACCTCCCTACACAAGTAGGGACATCTACCTAGGTCAGGTTACTCAGGGCCTCATCAAGCCTGACCTTGAATGACTCCAGGGATGGGGCCTCCACCACCTCTCTGGGCAGCCCGTTCCAGTGCTCTATCACCCTCATGCTAAAGAACTTTTTTCTAATATCTAGCCTAAATCTATCTTTTCCTAGCTTAAAACCATTATTCCTTGTCCTATCACTACAAACCCTTGTGAATAGACCTTCCCCTGCCTTCCTGTAGGCCCCTTCAGGTACTGGAAGGTCAGTATAAGGTCCCCCCGGAGCCTTCTCTTCTCCAGGCTGAACAGCCCCAGCTTTCTCAGCCTGTCTTCGTAGGAGAGATGCTCCATTCCCCTGATCATTTTGGTGGCTCCCTGGACACACTCCAATATGTCCACATCTTTCTTGTGTTGGGGGCTCCAGAACTGGATGCAATACTCCAGGTGAGGCCTCACCAGGGCAGAGTAGAGGGGCAAAATCACCTCTCTTGATCTGCTGGCCACAGTTCTTTTGATGCAGCCCAGGATGTGATTGGTCTTCTCCGCTGCCTTTGCACACTGGTGGCTCATCTCCAGTTTTTCATCCACCAGCACTCCCAAGTCCCTTTCCACAGAGCTGCTCTCCAGTATGTCCTCTCCCAGCCTATACTGATAATGCTGGTTGCCCCGGCCCAGGTGCAGGACCCTGCACTTGGCCTTGTTGAACCTCATAAGGTTCATCTGTGGTAAGTCTTTCAGTTTCTGTTAACATGTATACTGTAAAACCCTTTCCAGCAAACTGGATGTTAACAGAAGTGAAGGAAAAGCCACATGTGTCTGAATAAATTCCTAACAGGGACAGGTCCAATGAGTGGGCTACACTTAACTTTGGTATGAGCTGAAGACTGAGTTTACTGTTTTGCTAGAAACACAGATGCTTCATCACGAGTCCCTTTTACCCAGGGGTGTGAGAGAGAGTGGGATTCTTGTGAGTAGCAGCAGATGGCACTTCTAACTATTTTAAAGCAGTCACATTAACAGACGCAATTGAGGAAAAACTGTGTGGACTTCACCGGCGTTTTTTTGGTTATGTGTAATTTCAGAGAATTTTGTCAGCTGATTTTGTCATGCAGTGAGAAGCAGTAATTAGAATTGTTGGTTATTTCCAGCAAAGGTGGTCCCTTTGCTTAATTCTCAGACTGTGCTTAATTCTCAGACTGTGCAAAGAGCTACAAAGCAAGGACAAGCAATTCTGGACTTCTTTCAAGTATGCCTTAAGTTGCTGTGCTGTATTGAGGAGACCGGAACAAGGCACATGGATTCAAATGTCTTCTTTTGCTCCCCCTTGACAGTCCAGATTTATCATTTCTTAAGGTTTTCACCAGTAAATATTGTATCAAAATGTATTAATCAACTATGTCTATTCATCTCAGGCTGAACTGTGACTACAAGCATTTCAGAAAATGTCTGTTGTAGAGAGGAATTTAGGAAGATGGCCCATGAAAATGTTAATGCAAAATGGTCCAAGGGTCTTAGGTGGGAAGAGGCCCATAAAAAGCTGAAAAAAAGAAACAGTTAATAAAACATCAGGAACTTTTTCCTTCTTGGGAAAAAGAAAATATCAAGACAAAATTTTAATTTCAGATTAGATAAATCATTTTCAAGCCAAAGTTCGGCTCATAATATTATTATTTTTGTTGTTATTATTTTAATCAGTCACCTGCAATGTACTTTGTCCAAGTACAAAGCTACGCTGCGCTAAGATTAGTCCAGGGAACAACACGTTGTTGAGGCTTTAGGACTTAATTGTTCTTACTTTCTGTCTTGCTTAATTAGGTGTGCAAAGAAGAACTGACAGCTTGTTAATACATGACTAAGAGCATGCTCTTTTCTTCTAGCTTACTCTCTTGCACGGGATAGCAAATGCTGTGCCCCGGAAAGTGCAGGTCAGATCATGTAACATATGTCTGCATATACTTGAGAGAGGGAAAGTAACACAGATAGCTCTCTCAGGGATATAAGCAAGCATTTTATATTCCATTAGTCTCCTTGATTTTATTCTCACTTTCTCCAGGAGAAACAGACTTTGGTACTACACCTGTGCTGACTTATAGCCCATTATACAGAGAAACCTGAGAAATAAATTTGCAGTCATTCACATATCCCTCAAACCACTCAGCTCTGAGACGCTTTACTCAGTGTTATCTTCCCTGTTAGAATCCATTAAAATGACAAGTCTACCGAAGGCAAAAGTGCATGAGAAATATAAGGAGTGGGGTCTGAAGGTCTTTGGTGTCATAGGACAGACATATGGACCACCAAGCTGTGTGCCAGGGTTGTCCAGAAACAGGAGCACCATCCACCTCAATAGATGCACATACACTTCAGCTGACAATTTAGAAGCCCAGAGTGCACATGAAGGACCATGTAATATTTTAACTCACCGTTAACCACCTAATCATTGAGTTCAGACTGATCAGGCCATTTTTTCACCCAGTTAAGTGAGGCAGATTTTTTTTTTAAACAGTAGTGAAAAAAAGTAGCAATGTGTGTTTGTAGTACCAATGGTTACCTTAAGACTTCTAACTCTTCAGGAAAATAAAATTAGGAAATTAATTGAGGACCACAGAAGACTAAAGATTCCTCATTTGAAAAGTACACATGAAAAAAAGCCCTTTACTCCACACAGAAATCTGAGACTCATATAAATCTGAGAATTCATTTAAAACCTCAGTAGAGAGTCTGAGAGAAATGAGAACCTGATTAATAACCTAATAAATGAAATAGAGAACCCAAGTAAAAGTTCTCACAAGCAGGAAGAGGAAAAGCTTTTAAAAGTGCTTAAAATCCTAGAATATCTATTTCCTCACAGCCAAATTATCTGCAACAGAAACAAATCAGAGCCCACATAATCTGGCAAACAAATTTCAGTGCTAAATATTTTTTTTTAAAAAACTCCTTGTATAAAAAAGTCTACACCAAAAAACTATGAAGCATCCTTATGGCTCTCTTCTCTTTGTTTACCAACGTCAGCGACTGTTTAAATCTTCTCAGGGGAGTTAAAAAAAGATATCTTGTTCTTTTCCAATATGTAAACAAAGCATAAAATTGATACATCTGTCCTTTTTAATCCTTTTTTGGTCAATGGCAACTACTAGAGTTTAACAGCCTGCAGAACAAATAGAAGACATTGGAATCTAGCCTTAAAGCTGATATTTATTGGCAGCATTTCTCAGCCTGTCGGTATATAAGGAGCTAAACATAACTGAACATCACTGCATTTGAATACAGTTCATGGTTAATTATGGTACCAGTATCACTGGCAAGGTTTAATACTGCCCTTTTAGGATTTTTTTTTTTTATGACAATGAGTGTAAATGATCACCTTAAGTATCTGTTTTTAGAATGGAACCTCTTTTCCTTGCTATATGCAAGTCTATGGAAATATCAGCACTTTTTTTTTGCCTACACTGTAAATCATCAAAACCCAACTCCATATTCTCAATATATGTGTGTAAGAAAACATTAGTTGTCAGCTGTGCTATCACAGGCTCTCTTAAGAATCCCAAGTTTTCCAGTAATTATTGCATTTCTGTTAGGACATTAGTCCACACAGAAGTATCAGTAGAATAAAATTAAATGCTACTTTTCAAAATCTTTTTAATCTTCTACTTCAGTACTCTGCCATGTTCTGTTGCTCTACAAAAATGATATAACGGTATGGCTTGACAAACCTGATCACCTTCTATGACAAGGTGACCCACTTGGTTGATGTGGGGCAAGCAGTAGACATAGTCTACTTAGACTTCTCCAGAGTGTTCGACATGGTCCCCCACAGCCTCCTCCTTGAAAAACTCACATGTTATGACCTAGAAAAATGGTCTGTACAGTGGATGGAGAACTGGCTGATGGGCCATACCCAGAGGGAGGTGGTAAATGGCTCATTCTCAGACTGGCAACCGGTCACAAGTGGGGTCCTCCAGGGATCAGTACTGGGCCCAATGGTGTTTAATATCTTCATAAGTGACTCAGATGTTTGTTTCAAGAGCACCCTGATGAAGTTTGCTGATGACACAAAAATAAGTGGGGTAGTTGACACTCCAGAAGGGAGAGCCACCCTCCAGGAGGATCTGGACAGGTTAGAGGAGTGGGCTAGCAGGAACCTTAGGAAGTTCAGTGGAGACAAGTGTAAGGTCTTGCACCTGGGAACACATAACCTAGGAATGCAGCTCAGACTGGGATCCACCTCGCTTGACAGCAGCCCTATGGAGAGAGACCCGGGGGTCTTGGTGGACAGCAGGCTCAACATGAGTGAGCAGTGTGTTGCAGTGGCAAAGAGAGCCAGCAGGATGCTGTGTTATATCAAAAGGGGCATCATCAGCAGAGATAAAGAACTAATTGTCCCACTTTACTCTGCACTGGTCAGGCCACACCTTGAGTACTGTGTTCAGTTTTGGTCACCCCTACACAAAAAATAGGCGGACAGGCTAGAAGGAGTCCAGAGAAGGGCCATGAGTATGGTCAGGGGACTGAAAGACCTGCCGTACAAAGAAAGCCTGAGAAAACTGGGATTGTTCAGCCTTCAGAAAAGAAGGTTTAGGGGACACCTCATCATCACGTACCAGTACATAAAGGGTGGGTATCAAGATGAAGGAGACTACCTTTTTACAAGGAGTCACATGGAAAAAACAAGGGGGAATGATTTCAAGTTGCTCTTGGAGAAATTCTAATTGGAGTCCAGAAGAAAATTATTTACAATGAGAACAATTAAACATTGAAATAGTCTCCCAAGGGAAGTAGCGGATTCCCTTACATTCGACAGTTTTAAGACTCAACTTGACAGGGTGCTGGCCTATCCCATTTAAACTGTATATTTCTATCTTAAAATGCTGAATTGGATGATCCTTGAGGTCCCTTCCAACCTGGCATTCTATGATTCTATGATATATTTGAATGAACAAAGAAAGAAGTATATACTTTTTTTTATTCTATCTGAAATACTGAGAATAACTGAAAATTTAAAGATTTCTGAACTAAACCTAGCTATGTCCTGGTCTTCTACAGATGCTAGATCTTTGACTAAATTTTTAAGCTGTCTTGTATACAAACGCTTCTTGTGTGCTGTCTTTCTTTAGCTCATAATAACAGTCTCCCGAGAGAAGAATCAATCTAAGAGGTGGTGTCTTACAGGGTATTTTGCCTGACCAAACTACAGCATGTACATTCAGATCAATAATCATGTTTTTCTTTCCTTGTAACTTTGCTAATGCAGTAAATTTTAAAGTACAACAGCAGTATTTTCACATTTCTGAATCTACACTTTTATTTTACATTTTCTAAAAACTGCACCCTGAAGGGACTACACTGTCTTGAAATTTCTTTTTGTAAGAATTTACAAAGTGTAAGTAAATATTTTACCATAGTCCTTCTCTTGCATGGAGAAACCCATCAGAAAAGAGAAGCTTCATGTCAAAATAAGCTTGAAAGTCTCTCAATATAAGGAGAGCAAAAAGGCCAAAAGGCAAGTGATATTTCCTTTTTTCCTGTCACTGGGGGCTTCACCTGACTGACATGAATTTCTGAATATGATTGAGAAAGCAGCTTGGCAACTACATCTGCCTGTTCCTTCAGGACTGTCGCAATCGGGTGCGCAGGCGTCCGAACCACCTCCCAAAGGGAGAGAGGGCAAAGTGGAATATCTCCCCACCAGGCTCGTAAGCAAATACGGAGACTGAATGAGTATTTAACAAGTTTATTACTAAATATATTCAAATAAAATCTTATTTACTCTATGGAAATATTATGGTATTAAAGAACACTATGCCCACCCACTTCACTCCCCTTCTCACCCACCGAGATATAAGAGCAAATAAGGTCCTAATTACGTCAAAATATGACCTGTATGTGTGGATGGTGCGTGTGATTCTGGACAGCCAAGAGCTGATCCCGGTTCAGTAATGATCACACTTTCTGTATCTTATTTACGTAATAAACAGAGACGTAAGCTTGTCTCCCTCTAAAATAAAACAGTTGTATTTAGTATGAGCTGAACAGTCATACAGAATTTCCTTCTAATTTCCATTATAAACCTACCCTCTTCCAGTTTGAACCCATTAGCCCTTGACATATCACTAGAGGCCTTTGTAAAAAGTTCCTGCTCACATTCAGTGACAAGCTCAAACTGTTAAATTTTCTGAATATAATTGCCACTTTGATGTTATTAAAGTTTCACAACACCATCACATTACAAAACAAAGCCACACATAGCACCCTTTAGGAGTCAGGGGACCTTATCTCAGAATTATCAGTACTTAAGAAAGTTAACCTTAGATATATTAAGCAAAATTCAGTCCCAAACTCTTGTGGCTTCACTGAAGTCACACCTGCAAAGAGTTAATCAAATTTACTTCTGAATCATCCCTAAAACTTTGCTGAATTTTGTATTCTTTAAAGTGTTATTAAAGATCTTTTTTTCCTGTCCCATTCTCTCCCTCTCCCAGAAAAGCCCAAACCCATAATAAAATGAACCACTAATTTTTTATAATATGTTAATTGATGGGATGCTAAAGGATAAAAGAAAACATTGGACATTTGTTCCTTACCTCTTCTCATCCTCTCTTTATCGTTACTTGAGAAATGAGTCACAGGGTCAGACTGGGTTGGGTTGGAAGGGACTTTAAAAGTCATCTAAAAGACCTTTAAATGTTCAAACCCCCTGCACTGAGCAGGGACATCTGTAACCAGAGCAGGTTGCTCAGAGCCCCATCCAACCTAAGCCTAAATGTCGACTTGAATCTTGACTTGGATCTAGAAAACATGGATCTGCAGATCTTGGATCCAGTATGATTTAAAGACTGAACTCTGCCAAGCAATGCAAAATACAGTGAATGACTCTGCTCCAGGCCAGAACTGGATGACATAAGAGACAGACAGACTGGTCATGGCATCCTTAAACTCTGTATGTCATCCAGTGCCTCTTCCCCGTGTCCTCCACATGAGCCGTGCCAAACCAAACTAGAGTTTCTACATCAAAAGAGAAGTTAGAGGCCATGCTGGAGAGCATGGTATCACATACACACCTATTTAAAGCTAAGCCTATGGAATGGTAGGAGATTCCCTTTTATTTCATTCAAAAAGCCATGCCCAACACAAATAGAGGGAGTGCCCTAACCCTTGAAGTATATTGTTTAATTGGCAAACTACAAAAGTCTAGATTCTGTTATTGAATAACACCAAGCACTAGGTGTCGCGGTCGGAGCACAGAGGTGCATTTAAATAACTCAGACTAACACACAAAATGTTTTACGCAAACACAACTTTTATCAGCTTAAAAAAACATTTGTTTTCTTCTTCCCTACTCCAGGTTTCACACTGCCAAACTTCACATCTTGGTGGGATATACTGCCAACAAAAGAAGCAGTACTTTGTCTCCTACGTTGCAGTCTCCAGGATGACAGAGGCAGGAGGCTTTTGCAGTAAGCATTTCTAGTGACAACCTTTCGTAACCTCTGCAGCCTTCTGGTTCCACACACGTAAGCTATATCTCTGCTTCTGACTGCTGAGTGGGAATACAGATGATACAGTTAGTGGAAGACTTCACCATTAACAGCTGAATATTTATTTGGCAGTGGCCACTACAGCTTTGGCAGCAAAACGTTATTTGCTTTTGATTTAGACAGAAACATAATTTCATCTTTAAAATGAAGCGAAAATTTGTATCCGTAGTCTAATAACTGAGGGTCCTAATTTTGATAGGCGAGTAGTTTAAATCTTGAAACTTTAGTCTTCATAGTGTGTGTCTGTCCCTCACCCTGTTAGCATACATTAACGTCTATTGATACATAAATATATCTTACTTATTAAAAGACTGCTTTATGATGGCATACATTCCATTTTTGAAGCAGATGTCACTTCTTGTTACTGATGCTGATCACATTTATTTTCTAGTAGAAAGTGTAACACTTTCAACATAATAACAAATTTAATATGTGAAAATAAAATGAGTTCCTGTTTTCTGCATAGAGATGTTAAAGTCACAGGAGACCTGGGTTTGTCTGACAGGTTGCAACCTCAGATGCACTTTTTTTACAGTTATATTACCCAAAATATTTAATCATGGCTTTCATCTTAAAACCTCAACTTTTCTTTTCCTCACAATGCCTTTTCAAAGGCAAGCTGTCAGAGATCATCAGAGACCACCACTTTGGGATTTTCACCTTTTCTTTCTCATCTTCCCCCCTGTCGCAGTCAGAGCCTTAATAAGATTAAGGCAGAAATTCGTAATATGTGGGTCGGTTCACCACACCCCCTGACTTAATTGATGGCTTAATTCTGTAAAATCTAACAAAAGCTCAAACTTTTTCTGTTTACATGGGCAGGTTCTCATGTGAACCACTGCCTTAACCAGAAAACTGTCTTTTGTGGTCTATGCCTACATTTAGGTATTTCAAACTTACATACAAGAAAAAAGTACAAGTCAGAACTTCACAAAAGACAGAAAATAACAATTTACATGCAAGATGGTGGGACAAGTCCAAAGAGTATCAATTTACCTGTAAAAAATTAAGACAGGTGACAGTACTCCCTGGTGCCAGGGATCAGTTGTTATAGCTTAAACATCTCCTAACTAGTACTTCCTCAGGTGCTAGATGGAGAGGTGTGTTTTGTAGGGGTAGTGCAGGGGCAGCCCTACCCCATGAATGGAGACAAGCTCGAGAAGTAGGCCCATGTGAACCTGATGAGGTTCAACAAGGCTCAAGGTCCTGCACCTGGGTTGGAGCAACACCAGTGTCAATACAGGCTGGAGGATGAAAGGATTTAGAACAGCCCAGCAGAGAAGGACTTAGAGGTGCTGTGGGGTGAGAAGCTGGAGATGAGCCAGCAGCATGCTCTCACAGCCCAGAAGCCAAAGGCATCCTGGGCTGCATCCCCAGCAGCGTGGGCAGCAGGGCGAGGGAGGGGGTTCTGCCCCTCTGCTTTGCTCTGGGAAGACCCCCCTGTGGTGCTGGGTCCAGCTCTGGAGTCCTCAGCACAGGAGAGACATGGACCTGTTGGACTGAGGCCAGAGGAGGCCAAAACAACAGTACAAGGGCTGGAAGCCCTCTGCTCTGAGGCTAGGCTGAGAGAGTTGGGGTTGTTCAGCCTGGAGAAGGCTCCACGGAGACCTTCCTGAGGCCTCTCAGTACTTAAAGGGGCCTGTTAGAAAGATGGGGACGGACATTTTAGCACAGACTGTTGCAACAGGACAAGAGGTGATGGTTTTAAACTAAGAGAAGGTAGATTTAGATTAGATATAAAGAAGAAATTTTTGATGCTAAGGGTGGTGACACCCTGGCCTAGGTTGCCCAGTGAGGTGGTCAATGGACTATCCCTGGAACCATTCCAAGTGAGGTTGGCCAGGGCTCTGAGCAACCTGCTCTAGTTGAAGATGTCCCTGCCCACTGCAGGGAGATTGGACTCGATGAGTTTTAAATGTCCCTTCCTGCTCAAACCATCCTATGACTCAAAGGGTGGTTGTTATGTAAATAAAAGGGAAAATGCTGCCCTTCTGCTTCTCTGATGCTGTCCAGAACCCTCTCTACTATCTGTGCAAAATTTGCCAACAGAGCTGCAACGCTGTTAGCCAGCTCTGCCCAGGTAAACTCTGCCAGAGGAAAATACCAGTCTACCGTTGCTTTTTCTCAAAGTTCTCTTTACTGCTGAGAACAGGAAGCTTTTATTCTATCTCTTTTCCTTAACCCCTGTTCCACTAGTTGCTGATCTTGGATTAGAAATTGTAAGAGCTTGCCAATGTGACACCCATCTACAAGAAGGGCAGGAAGGAGGATCAGGGAACTACACACCTGTCAACCTGACATTGGTATCGGGGAAGATTATGGAGAGGTTCATCTTGGATGCGCTCACACGGCAAGTGCAGGACAACCAGGGAATCAGGCACAGCCAGCACTGGTTCATGAAGGGCGGGTCCTGTATGACCAACCTGATTTCCTTCTATGACCACATGACCCGCCTAGTGGATGAGGGCAAGGCAATTGACGTTGTCTACCTGGACTTGAGTAAGGCATTTGACACCGTGTTGCACAGCATCCTCTTGAGCAAGCTGGAGGCTCATGGTGTAGACAGGGGGACTCTTAACTGAGTACAAAACAGGCTGGAAGGCCAATCCCAGAGGATTGTGGTAAATGGAGTGAAATCCAGTTGGCAGCCAGTCACAAGCAGGGTCCCCCAGAGCTCAGGTTTGGGGCCGGTCTTGTTTAATATCTTTATTGATGACCTGGATGAGGGGATTGAGTGCTCCCTCAGTAAATTTGCAGATGACATGAAATTAAGCAGGAGTGCCAATCTGCTTGCTGGTAGAAAGGCTCTGCAAAGGGATTTGGACAGGCTGAAGTGATAGGCTGAGGCCAATTGTGTGAAATTTAACAAAGCCAAGAGCTAGGTCCTGCACTTTGGTCGTAACAACCCCCAGCAGTGTTACAGGCTTGGGGAAGTATGGCTGGAAAGCTGCCAGGTGGAAAAGGACCTGGGGGTGCTGGTGGACAACTGTCTGAACATGAGCCAGAAGTGTGCCCAGGTGGCCAAGGCAGCCAACAGTATCCTGGCCTGGATCAGAAATGGTGTGACCAGCAGAAGTAGGGAGGTGATTGTGCCCCTGTACTCGGCACTTGTGAGACCGCACCTTGAGCACTGTGTCCAGTTTTGGGCACTACGGTAGAAAAAGGACATTGAGGTGCTGGAGCAGGTGCAGAGAAGGGCAATAAAGCTGGTGAGGGGTCTGGAGTGAGCAGTGCCTGAGGGAACTGGGCTTGTTTAGTCTGGCAAAGAGGAGGCTGAGAGGAGACCTCATTGCTCTCTACAACTACCCAAAAGGAGGTTGTAGTGAGGCTGGTGCTGGTCTCTTCTCCCAGCTAACTAATGATAGGACAAGAGGTAATGGCCTTAAGTTGTACCACGGGAGGTTTAGATTGGCTATCAGGAAGATGTTCTTTACTGAAAGAGTGATTAGACACTGGAACAGGCTGCCCAGCGAGGTGGTGGAGTCATCATCCCTGGAGGTGTACAAAAAAATGGGTAGATGTGGAGCTTTGAGACATGGTCTAGGGGTTAGGGAGGTGTTCAAAGAAGGTTGGAGTGGATGATCCTAGAGGTCTTTTGCAACCTGAATGATTCTATGATTCTATGAATATTAAGAAAGTACTCCATTTGGGAATTTATTCCTCTTAAAAGGGAGAGCAGATGTCTACTTGTTTCCTTCTCAAAAATCTCTAATGAATGGCTCTGAGCTTTACTACACAGAAGTGGACTTTTTCATCAAGATAGTCTTGTTACGGGCAGCAGCATCTAGAGAAATGTAGTCTCTACATAATAAAGATGCTTTGCTTTGGGACTATCTCTGCGCCATAAATCTTTGCATAGAGGTTGCAGGAGAAGTTTCCTTTCGTATCCCATCTTATAAAGTTCAACTATTCTTCCCCCCCTTATGACTATCATCTTCATTAAGTTTTACTGCAAGGGTATCTTACAGTATCTAAACAGGTCCTAATATTTTTTTTTTTTGAGATGGAGTTTACTGTTGTACTGCAGATAATTTCACATGCATGCTCTGCATCACAAAAGCTAAATCAAATCTACTCCAGAGAAGACGAATCTCTTTTTGAACCTGTTAGCATGGTTAGGTTATCTGCAAGATGGGAAGACAAATTCATTTTCTTTCATGGGCACAACCTGGCTATGATTAGTTAGCCAACTACTCCTTTGAGTTGATGCACAATCCTTTTTATTTTGCAGCATGCTATTTGTGCATGTCCTAATTCTGTCTAAATTACTTCAGGCTACTAATCTCTACCTTCGTTTAAACTCTTGTTTGTTTTTCAGTTAGCTGTTACTGTATTTAAATGTCTTGTACTGGCATCTGTCTTTCCCTTTTAGGGTATTTTAGGTCCCAGATTTTTCTCCAAGGTCTCGGTTTTCTTTGTGCATACTGACAGTTTGGTTTCTCATTCCTTATGAAGCATTTCCTTTGTTTCCAATGTTAGTCTAAGTACCTTCTGTTGCATTTTTTTGATCTTTTCCAGCTTCATATAGTCTTCATACAACATCCTAAAAAGAAAAGCCCAGAGTATTCCAAATGAGGCTTTGCTATTGCTCTCTATGTGAGTATTTATGTTTTGATTTATACCTCTCGATTCTAGGGACATAACACATGCCACGACTTTGTTTACCTTCTTGCTGCTACCAGACATTGTGCAGATGGCTAATGCATTATCCTTAATCACACTCAGGTCTTGCTACTGCTCTGTTTTGCAGACGAGTATTCTTATTTGTGCTGTAGAATTTGCATCATGTGGTTCTGGTCTCCATGTCCACTTTTCCTTGCGTACAAGGGATAATTATCTCCTATTGAATAAGACTGGAATTTAGGACCACAGCATAGGGATGCTTTGCTTCCTTAGAACTGCAAGAGAAAAATTGCAAATTCATGTTCTGCATTTTGCACTTGCTCTCTCTTTTTTCCATCTCTTTTTTCAGTCAGGGAAACTCCAGTCATGAGTCACTCCAGCTGATGATTCAGAATTCAAGTGGCTAGAGATCTTTGCAAATGTATTCTATAGCCAGTAATATAGAATATAGATATTTTATAGCTAATGACAGGCCTTATTAGATCAAGTAGTGCCAAAGGCTAGAAGTCCACAGTATATTTGCAAGCCCAAAAAGTGGTTGACAGGATGTGCTGAGTAAAGAAGCCCCACTGGAGTGCCTGTGTTTGTGCCCAGTGGAGCATTCTGAATCCTCTATGGTTTAATATTAAATTTCTATACACAGAAGCTATCACAACATCTTTGTTCCTCTCCTCACAATAGTATCTTACACAGAAGGATCTCAACCATGGATTTAAGGGATACTCTGTACAAGCTGAACTCTGAACTTGAGCTCCCTGAATGCTGTGTTAAAGAGCCCTAGGAGCTGTCCTGTAACCACTGTGGCCCTGACACAATTGAGTGACCGTTGGTTATTTGTGTGCCTGAAATAATTCCAAAATTCCGGTTCCCAAACTCATGCACTTGTCAGTGTGTTTTCAGTCCCTCTGACTGAGGGCGTAGGCAGAAAGCAAGAGCAGCTCAAGCACAAAGAGGGAGAATAACTGAATCCTCCTATTTAAATGGCAGCCTGTTAATTTGTACCTCCCTTTCTGAAGTACCAACAGCACCAGAAGAAATCATCGTTTCCACTTGAGTTCAGAAGGAAGAAAACAAAGCATTTAGGAACAGCATGTGAATTGGCTGAGCTGTTAGGTCACAAAAAGTGTTTTGTTTGCAAAACATCCATTCAGAACCTCATTACTCCAAATGAGTTCCACCTGCACTCCATTATCACAGCTTTTTTTCTTTAGTTTTAGGGAGTTTTTTTACCCTCTTTTTGTTTCCTTTTCAAAGCGTAGGAAAAATTCATCTTACCTAGAATTAAGTCTGTGAAACTATAGGCAGCAGTGTTAGATAGGTAAGTTTAAACTAAAGTTCAGCTTAGTGGATGAAACATGTAATTGAGGGTAAAAAAAGCCGTACATAAGATACTGCATCATTACAAGTAGTAGGGTTGGGGGCACATTTGCTGTTAGTATCTTCTGACCTTGCTCAGCTCTCAGGCTATGGAGACTTTTATAAGTGGAACATATTATTCACGGTTTTGCCAGGAAACAAAAATACTTTCTCTGTTCTATTTCATGAGAAACTGTCTTTCCCTCTGATTCCTTAAATAAAGCAAAGGACAGTGAAAAGGGATGCTGAAGATAAAGACAGGAAATAGAAGGGGCAAACACGACTCACTTTTTGAGCAAGTCTGTTGTCCTAGATATTTTGAAATATAGAAGGCTGATATTTTGAATTTCAACAAATATTAATTAACAAAAATCGTAGGCTTTGCTTTCATCCCACCTCATTTTCCAAACACTTGTCAAGATGCTTAAGACAACTGTTGTGAGTGTCTGAAAGCATTTTCATTATGCCCTCTTCTCTGATTCTGTGTTTTCCAACCAGTTACCCAAACCAAAAGGAGTGTTTTAATGTACTACCTGGAGAATATTCTCGTGTTTTGACTTTTCATGTATTTCTTACCCCTAGAAAGTTTGTCCTTTCATTAGGGCTTGCCTACTGTGGTGTTTTAGTCCTCCTCATTCATGTTGTTTTCATGAAAACTAAGTCAGTCATGATAGTCTCTAAGGGTTCAGAGCAGCACCTACACACTGCATGACTTAAGCGTTGCTCCTCTGAGTAGGAGTGTCTGCTCAAGGGTAGGAAGGCTCTGCAGAGGGATCTGGACATGCTAGACCTATAGGCCGAGGTCAGTTGTAGGAGGTTTAACAAAGTCAAGCATCAGGTCTTGCTCTTCAGTCACAACAACCCCCTGCAATATTACAGGCTTGGAGAAGAGTGGCTGGAAACTGCCCAGTGGAAAAGGACCTAGGGCACTGGTGGACAGCTGGCTGAACATGAGCCAGCAGTGTGCCCAGGTGGCCAAGAAGGCCTATGGCCTATATCAAAAATAGTGTGTCCAGCAGGAGTGGGGAGGTGATTGTGCCCCTGTACTTGGCACTGGTGAAGCCACAGCTTGAGTATTGTGTTCAGTTTTGGGTCCCTCACAGGACATTGATGTGCTGGAACTGGTGCAGAGAAGGGCAACAAAGCTGGTGACAGGTCTGGAGAACATGTCTTATGAGGAGCGGCTGAGGGAACTGAGACTGTTTAGTCTCAAGAAGAGAAGGCTGAGGGGAGACCTTGTTGCTCTCTACAACTACCTGAAAAGAGGTTGTAGAGAGGTGGGTATTGGTCTTTTCTCCCAAGTAACTAGTGATAGGATGAGACAAAATAGGCTCAAGGTGTGCCGGTGGAGGTTTAGACTGGATATTAGGAAGAAGTTCTTTATTGAAAGAGTGGTTAGCCATTGGAACAGGCTGCCCAGGGAAGTGGTGGAGTCGCCATCCCTAGAGGTGTTCAAAAAATGTGTAGATGTGGCACTTCAGGACACGGTTTAGTGGTCATGGTAGTGTTGGTGTGACAGTTGGACTTGATGATCTTAGAGGTCTTTTCCAACCATAATGAATCTATGATTTTTCTGGAGAGTTTTGCAATGCATTATCACGTTTTCTTTAAGATTTTTAAGAAATGAAAATCTTGTGATATTTTTGCATTCCATTTAAACCATCAGAACCAATTTCAGTTTCACATCCCATGTCAAGATTATTCATTTGCTTTGAACAGTTATCACATATAGCCCTCCAAGGTATGCATGAAGCACTGTACCTTTTAAAAATGGAGGTTTCCTGATTTTGGCCAGCACTTAGATGGAACCAAGACTTTTTGTGGGTAAAGACAAAAGTAAACAGTTAAAGGGATAGTAATCTGGTCATATAGATTGCAAACGAGACCCACATCTCTCTACCTGACAAAAGCTACAGGCTTAAATATAATTTCATTTAGCCCTGATGCCTACCCAGCTACCAAACTATTCATTATTCTCCAATCAAGAAGTCATACACAGACCCCTTCCAAGATCTTTCATTGTGCAGGTTTCATCAGAGCCAGTACATTCCCACAGAGACATTTCAGTCTTGGATAAATAAACATTTTATAGCATCACCCTACTGACAAAGGATTCCCGGGCAGCTCAACTTGAATGTAACCACATCCAAGGACCTTCTGTGAGTGAATGAAAGAAATTGCTCTCGGAGAAGATGTACAGGCATTGGCTAGTCAGTTTACTGACTACTTTCAATTATTAGCAAAACTATTTGAATTTTTTTCCTTAAACGTGAAGTCATACCCAGGTTTTAGAATCTTTCAGTGCAGAAATAAATATTTTGGTCACCCAAGTACAACTTTCTCTATACTTTACTAATAAGATTTTAACCCTAATCTGTCTGTACCACTTTTATTGCATATGCAGAAATTCATGAATACAAGTTAAGCTTTAAACCTGCCAATCAGTGCAAATTAAATCAAAAGATATATGGTGGTTTATGTATTTGCATTATTGCCACCACCAAATGAAAAAATATTTTACTTCAAAGCAGAAGGGACCCATAGCATAGAATAATAGAAAAAGAGCCCAAGGGTTTATTAAATTTGACACCTAATCTTTCCACGAAGCTTGTAAAAATAAGACTGTTCTGCAGTAGTGGCCTAGAGCATTAAAGAAGCACTGCTGCAAGATGTAGCATTTTGAGCCACTGCTGTAAAAATACTGTTTTAATATAAATAGTGAGAAGCTAATTCTTATTTATTTTTCCATACAATCGTGTAGTTATCACAGACCACACTGAAAAGTTGTTGCACTTTATTGCAACACGAAGCATTGTCATAAGTCCGGGAAGATGGCTAAAAGGTGAAGAAGGTACTTTCACCTAAAAAAGAGACCAGTGCTGTGACATTAAGCATTGTGTCACTGATTTAAAATGCTGTAAAAATAAAAGATGCAACCATCCAAAGTGCCAGGCTCATTAGCCTTATAACAGTGGCTCAATTGTTTAATGGTTATACAAAGTGCCCAACAAGAGTGTCATGTACCCAACCCACGTGTTCTGGAAATACAGGTAACATCAAGAAGACTCCATGATTGTGGATTCCTCCCTGTAATAATGTGATAATGGAGAATAACAGTCTAACCTAGATCCCGTTACCCTCGAATGAGGATGTCTACTGTCCCTTCTAGCATGCTGTTAGCTTTGCAAAATGAGCCTAATCACAGCAGTTCTTGTTGCTTAGCTTGGCTGAACTACCAGGCAGGAAAGCAAAAATGCATATGGGCTGGGCAGCAATCTGTACTCCTTTACACAGGCCTGCATCGCTCTAAGATTCTAGCCCAAGAGCAGTCCTTGGAAGCACATTCCTAACTTGGAGCTCAGACCACTGATGAAACCTTGACAACCCCACATTGTACACATGAAGAAAACTGCATAGGTGACACCCAGTTCTGGGTTTAGTCATGTTAATATTTTAACTAAACAGCCCAAACTTTCTACTTGCTACAGAAAAATTTCATTACTAATGCAATGAAAATTGTTATACAGAAAAATATGTTTCTAGTACCATACCAGTGGTCCTCTGTATCCCAGAGGATACAGGTTGACAGCTCCAGGCTTCCTCAATGGTTTGGGAAGTGGGGGTTTACTATGTGCAGTTACCACCCTGAGACATTTTCTGGGAAGGTTATGATGCTTACAGTGAAGGTTTCATTCTCCTCAGTCTTGGGGTCCGCCTTAGGCTTTTACTGGTAATGGTCTTTTTTTTTCTAATAACGGTAAAAATCAGAATCATAGAATGGTTTGGGTTGGAAGGTTCCAAACCCCCTACCATGGCAGGGACACCTCCCACTAGATCAGGTTGCTCAAGGCCCCATCCAACCTGGCCATGAACACCTCCAGGGATGGACCATCCACAACCCGCTGGGGCAACCTGTTCCAGTGTCTCACCACACTTAGAGTGAAGAACTTCCTTCTTATTTCAAATCTGAATCTACTGTCTTCCAGTTTGAAACCCTTGCTCCTCATATCTATTAGGTTATAAACTGATTAATAAGTTTAGCTATCTAGTTTCCACTCATAACTCTTTTATGACAAGCTGAGCCTCATTGTTCAGGACATGGATGCTGTGCTAATCTGAATGTTTTAGTGAATTTAAATTGGTGTGTTTTTCAAGATTTCAATTTCAGTTCCTCAGGTGGGCCAGATGCTTAGTTGGTTTAATCCATGTACTTCTGTCAAAGTCAATTAATCTGATATAATACCAGTGCACTTTTATCAACCTGTAATCAGGAAAAAAACCTTGACTATTTTCGCTGAGGATGGAGATAAGACATTAATTTCAAAGGCTTTCTATTTTTAACTGTAACTCTTATTTTCTTCCCTCTTCATGGCTGAATTTTATGAGCTGCTGAATCTGTCAGCTGAAATGACAAATTTCTAACTCAATCTGTGTTCATTTATTGAGATAGCTGAATGTATAAAATATAGCATGTAAGCACACAAATTACAGATTTAGTGAGTTTGATTGCTATGCTTTTCCCATTCTATCTTATTTTCTACCATTCTTGTAGCACGTATGCCCTACATATGAATTGTCATTCCATTTAACAATTACCGCATGACCTTAATGTTGACATCTAATAGAGAATCTGTTTACCTAGGTTCCTTACAAAACCCTTCATTTTAATTGACAATTTGCACTCTTTATCAGTTTACAAATAAATTGGATTTTTTTAAACAACAACAACAAAAAACTACTTATATGTGGAACCATTGATAACAGAGATAAGCGCTTAGGTGACTTTGTCCATTTTGCTTGGTAAAAGTGTCTTCCTGGTGGAAGCTGAAGTCTTTCTCCAGTAGAAGGGTGCAGCACAGACACTTGTTTTAGCCTTGATACCATGAAGATGCTCCATTAATTCTAAAGCAATTACCATGAAAGGAAAGTCAAATAAATGCATAGCTGTTTGAGTCAAAGACATAATTGTAGTGCTTGAAACAAAAAATTTATCTATCTTATGTTTCTAATACTTCTTCTGAGAAATTATAACATAAATGAAATTACTGCTTTTGATAATACGGATATTAACTGGTGTATACAGGTATATGCAGGTCTACTTGGCTTTGAAAAGCAGCACAAATCTTTCAGATCAGAAGGGAAATCTGAGTAGTTACACTTCAGCTGAAGATGGAGACAAGACACCCATTGCAAAGAAACTATTATTGTTTGTGACACCTTTACAGTATTTCCTATACACCTGGCTCCCCACAGGAAGCCTCAGTTTCTATTCTGCTGTCCCATTTCCCCCAGAGCAACTAATCCTAATGAACAACCTACTCATGGCAGAAATGCTTCGGCAAGAAACATGGGGAAAATTATCCTAAGCTTGTTCAAGATGGGCAGATGGTTCTTATGGTGTAGCACAAGGAATACTATAAGATTATTGGAGGGTATTATTTGTCAAGTTACACCCATAAGAAGAGAAAAAAATTGTAATGTTGAAATTGAGCCAGCAACTAGTTTGAAAAATATATTTATGTTATTAGCAGCACTGAGGTATTAAACTTATTGAAGTTCACTGTAATGTAATGTACAGGCTCCATTACATGTTCTGAACTCTGGGCTGTAAAACTGTCTACAGCAAAACCAAAAGACTGAAGAAAATGAGGAACAGCACATTTGTATGTTTTTACTCAAGAATCAGATACTTTCTGGATGGAATGAGAAGTGAAGCGATTAAAATATTTCCACAACTTCCAGAAAATATCTCTGTGACTAGAAAGATGATATTCCTGTTTGGAAAAAAAAAAAAAAAAAGAAAAAGAAAAGAAAATAAAAGGCTTTAGAGAACACATTTCTTCAAAAAACACGGAGTGGAATTAAAATTATGAGTGTCGTGGTAACTCCTGTCATTTTGGTTTGTTCCTTGTTTTTTTCCCAGAGTCCCAGTCACCTGACCGTCAGTGCTGCTCGCCTGCTGTTCACTGCCTGCCATTCATTGCCTGCTGCCTTGCAGAGAGAATCATTTTGCTAAATCCTACCAGAAGGAACCTGGGTATAATTGACCCAGGTCTGAGCCAGATGAGTGCAAACTGTACCAACCTTGTTTCCCACAATCCAGGAAGCCACCACAAACACTGTCACAATGACTATACACATGTCTTTGTGCCATATTTCATTAGCTCATGTATCTGCCAAGTGTTGTGCTGTTCAACGTCATTCTTGTGAACTGTGGCATTGGCCTCTTAATAGTATCAGGTGCTCTGAATTGGGAAACCTCAAACCAATATCATCTTATAACCAGAGCTGGAAATTCAACATCCTCAGGGGGAAGCTCAGGAAGTGTGGGTTGGATGAGTGGATGGTGAGGTGGATTGGGAACTGGATAAACGATAATGCTCAGAGGGTTGTGATCAGCAGCACAGAGTCAGTTGGGGGCCTGTAGCTAGTGGTGTTCCCCAGGGGTCAGTGCTGGACCCAGTCTTGTTCAACATCTTCATTAATGACCTGGATCATTTACTGTGATACCAGCTTCAGGGCAGGTAAAACTGCTCTGGGGAAGGGATCTAAAGCGAAAAAGGCTGACAAAAAGCGCTTTTGGGGGCTTTTTTTTTAAGCCGGGACTAGTGACTAGCCTCTGTGGGACCGCCAGCTTGGGGGCGGGCAGCAGAGAGCGTGGGTGGAGCCACCCTCAGCGGTGGGAATTTTGTGTTAGTTGTGGAAGTTGACGTTAACGAGCTGTTAACGGTACCCTCAGGGTATAAGAAGCCTTGGGGAGGACAGCGACCGGTCCCTGCCCACCGAACAAAAAGCTATCAAAAGCTTTTTTTTTTGTCTTTGTTAACAGGGGAATAATTAAACGTGCTGGGAACAAACCCGTGTATTGTTTTTGAGAAGTCTTTTGATTATAGTAGCAACTATGGTTGCAAAACGATCAAATGTCATAAGGAAAGCAGTGGGCACCCAGACCGAGGCCCCACGCAAGCATGGGGGTGTTCAGGCCTCAGGATGCAGAGAGTGCCAGAGCCTGACGCTTGCCATGCTTGCTCAGCCTGGTGGCTGAGCT